>RXPK01000149.1:2225557-2270488 GCA_004143645.1 Protaetia brevitarsis | reverse complement strand
TGTTTCTTTTTTTTTTGTTTAACAAACGTTACTGTTGTGTTATTTTCTGCTATAGCATCGATGAGTAAAAAAAAAAAACACAGCCGTATAATGATTTCTTTAACTTTAAAATGTTAACCGCGTTTGCAATGAACACATTGTGGAGGATAGATATAAATATTCTCATTCAAAATGCCATTTAAAAATGCACGTTTTGACATCCAACTGATGAAAAATGAAGTTAAACTGATTACTAAAATTAGAAGTGCTCTGATGGTAGCATCTTAGCAACAGCTGAATAAATATCGCAATACTTTGGTTCTTCCTTTTTGTGCAAATCCTCCCACTACTACTCTGGCTTTATATTTGTCGTTAATTTTCAGCTTCTAAACTTTTTAGTGTAAAAAACCATCTTGTATTAGTATCTTTTCTTCTTCTGGCTTTTGATTTCTTCCAAGTGGTTATTTTTCGTTTAATGAATGTAATTCCCCCTATCAATAGCACTTAACCATAATTCTTTGTCTTCTCTATTTTCCAGTCGTCGAAATTTCCAAGAACGTTTTCGATGAAACTCGTTGCATCAAAAATGCCATGTACATCTCGTAATCATGATATTTCGCCGGGTGTTTTTAACAGTCCGTTTGCTCTCTTTCGATATTGGTTTTAAACTATCACCTTCATTTTCGTTTTTCTCTTCAATTTCATCATTGTCTTGGTCTTTATTTCCTCCTCCTGTTGATTTAATCCTTCATCATTATCTATCGTTATGTAATTCTTCTTGAAATAAAAGCTATCTTCATCAAATTCAACATCCTTGATATAATTATTTTATTCGTTCTAATGCCCACAATCGGTAGCCTGTAGGAGTGTACCCCATTAATATACACTTTTTCGTTTTTGGACCGAACTTGTCTCTAATAAGTGGTTTAGGAATAAGACTATATGCAGTACACCCAAAAATACGTAAATTATTTACATTTGGCTTTTTCCCATACCAATTCTCTGCTGGTGTTGCATCTAAATGACCTAATGTTGGTGACCTATTTAATAAATAATTTGCCCATCTTATTGCCTCGCCCCAAAAAATTCTTAGCACTTCCGATTCGTCATCAATAGCTCGCACTTTCTCTACCAGGCTGCGATTCATACGTTCCACCTTGCCGTTTTGCTGTGGATTATAGGGCACGGTGTAATCTAAAATTATTCCCTGATCCTTGCAGAAATTAATTAAACATTTTGAAGTATATTCACCGCCACCATCAGACCTAAGTTTTGAAATCTTTGAAATTGAACATTGATCGTACCAATATGAACAACTCTTGAATTTTTCAAAGACTTCACTCTTATTTTTTATTAAATATACCACTGTAAAATTTGAAAAAATCATCAATAAATGTTTACAAAAATTAAAATTATCAAAGTTACTGGTGTTATTGGCCCACAAACATCTGAATGTATTATCTCTAAAATCCTTCTGCTCTTTGTTCTTCCCCAAAACTTAATTTGACAATTTTTCCATTTATACAAGGTTCGCAAAAATTTATCTTTGTAAATCGTGTATTTGTCTCTAAACCTTCTACCATTTTATTTTAACTAACTTTCTAAATATGAGTATCCTATGTGACCATATCGTCTATGCCACAGCTTGGCATTTTCATTTTCAGTTTCTACATTCAAACTTTCCCCATATACAATTATAAATGTTATTCATATAATTTTTGCGAAACCAATACCTATTACATGATTGTTACTAAATAATTTACTTGACCGATTGCAAAAACTACGCTAATATTTGCTATCTCAATCTTTTCACAGATAATAAATTTTTTCTCCAAGTTTGGTACATAAAACACATTTTAATAGTACAATTCAATCCTTATTATCTCTATCGCAGTATTAACCCTATGTTACCTACACCTACTGCTTCTAAGGTAATTTTATCTTTGGCAACAGCAATTCGTATTGGATGTTTTAACATTACTAAATCTGTTAAAATATTATTTCTTGTGACTAAATGATCAGTACAGCCTGAGTCAATATAAAATATTATATTATCACTTACAGTCTCTAAATTTTCTTCGTTGCACATAAAACAAATACTTTCTTCAGAATCTTGATCCTGGTTGGTATATCCACATGGTTGCTTCTTTTTGATTTGATAGTTTCGACTACCTTGGTATCTTCCACGAATGTTACCTCAAAATCGTCCTTGACCTCTTCTTTGATTTAAAATTCCTGAAGTACGTCCTGGATTTTGATTATTGGTATTCTTCTGTTCTTCTTCACTCGAACTGCATGCTCTTGATTCATTGTCCTTGATACAACCCTTTATTCTGCTTTTGGAAACCACTTCTACAATTTCGTTGAATATGTCCTTTCTTCCCGCACTTAAAACACACTCTTTCTGTCAAGAAGGCTGTTTGATTTACTGACTTTGTATTGTTTTCTGTAATTGTCACTTTTCTCTTTTCGTATTCTGACAGCAACTTATTTTTCACATCTTCGTATGTAATATCTTTTGTATTTTCTAAAATAGCTACTACTGTATCATATGATTTTGGTAAACTTATTAATATATTACAAACTTGATCTTCATCTCTAATTTCAGCTCCTGTAGCTTTCAATTGTCTAATTACATCTTCGTAATCAAAAATATGTTTTTCTAGATTCTCACCTTCTTTTAATCTCATTGACAACATTTTTCTCCTTAAATATAATTGCCCTGGTAACCCTTTTTTCTCATACCTGTCTTCAGAGTTTTCCACATTTCAAAAGCACTCTCTTGTCTCGGAGCCATTCTAACTGGAGAATCCTTGAACGCATTGCCACATTAACGACTTCGCTTTATTGTCATTCTTTTCGTGTTCTTTCTTCTTAATATCATCTAAACTTTCAACCATTTATCTTCTTTTTCACTTATTCGATACATCCATTGTCTGCTAATATCATCGTTATTCTAAACTTCAAAAAATTATAATTATTTCCTTTAGTAATTCGATACTGTAGCTTTTCCCTTGCGCCATAGTGTTATTTTTTCTTTATTCTAAACTCGGTTATAAATTCAACTTTTTCTCACTATTCTTGGGTGCTCCTGGCCCATAACCCTGTTTGTTTTATTTTCTATCTGATTATCGATGAGATTAAAAACAAAACACACATCTTACTTATATAATTTTAAATCATATACAACTAACGCAAAATTAAACAACACACTTAATATAATTTCGAATTATATTATAAATTACAGCAAACATACATACATTTTGAAAAACATATAAGAAATGAAATACAAAACAGAATTATTTCGATAATAACAATAAATGGAATTGTAGGAAATAAAACAAAAACTGAAAAATATGATCTTTAACAAAATCATGTAAAATGATCATATTTTACGAACACAAAGACAACTTCTTTTGAAACCGTATTTAGGTTATCAGATAACTAGTGATCCACCTCTAGCTTTTATTGTAGCCTGACATCGTCGTGGCATACTTTCAATTAGAATCTGATGGTTTCTTGAGGGATATCGTCCCATAACGCGAATAAGACTTAGTCCCAGCTCGTCTAAGCTGTTAAGGTTGTGGATGCTGACTTCTAATCCTCCGTCCCCATTTATGTCCCAAAGAAGCTCGATTGGGTTCAGGTCTGGACTACAGGCTGGCACTCGAGGATTTGAATATTAAACGTAATTTAAATATTCAGTAACAATATGTTGCCTGCATGTGGCCTCGCATTATACTGCATAAGAATGAACCCATCGCCATGTAAGGTGCAAAAGGTTCTAAAATGTCTGTTATGTATCGTATTCAGAATTCAGACGTCACCATACAACGATAAAAGTTCCGTGCGAGCTGTTAAAGATATTCACCCATACCATTACTGAACCGCTTCCGTTATAATGTGTTTCTCGAATGTTACATGCGGAATATCTTTCCATTTGGCCTTCTGTACACTCTTGGACGACAATCAGAACTTACAAGGCAAAACCGTGACTCATCCGTAAATAACACCTGCTCCAATGATGGATTTCCCAATCCACATGCCTTCTTGCAAAAGCCAGTCTGTTTCTTCGGTGGTTTGCAGATAATCTGGGACCAGTAGCTGGCTGCCCGAGGTCGTAAATTTTGAGTACGAAGTCTTCTTCTTATGGTATCTTGACTAACAGCAGTGCCATGAACCGCGCTTAGTTGTATTTGGAGGCTTCGTGCAGTAGTGAACCGTTCCCTAAGTGCTTGAAGCATCAAAAATCGATCCTCCACCGCATATTGTAGCTCGTGCCTGCCTTGGCCACGTCGTCTAGCGTAATCGTTGGTCTCTACAAATCTGTGCAGAACCCTACCGGACCGTTGTATGAGCCACGCCAAATCTTCTAACCAAGTTCGCGATTTGTTAGTCCTTCATTGGACAAAGTTACAATTTGAACACATCATCACGATTAAATTTCGTCTAGCACGTTCCATCGCAAACATGTGTATTCCACGAATGACAGTTATCTTATCAATTGGTAAAACAATTAAAAAACAATGCCTACTTTTATTTTAGAAGTTTTACTTGAAAAACAAGCTCCTCATGAAAAGCTGCTATCATTTCAAAATTAAATAAAGAATACAGACAAAAACCTACAAAAGGCGTAATAATTAACAAATTATTATAACTAATATTAATGAATCGGAAAATATATAATATTTCTTGAAATAAAACCAAAAGTCAGAGTGGTGCGTTAATTTTGCAGTTAAGTGTATTTTGTGAAAAATAAATACGTGAATTCTAGATAACGAACATGCGGAACATCTACATATATCTCACTCTATTGAACATCTACTTATATTCTATTGCGTTGCCAACTGCTACGCTAAAAAAGGTTCAACACAGTTTTAGCGTATTTGAACATATTCTAACAGTTACAAATATTTCCACTTTTTCATAAGTACCCACGACTATCTATCTATGACAATAACCCCTCGAATCCTGGTTACTTACATTATGATCTCCCTCATTGCCCGCCAGATGGCGTGCGCCCACAACTCGGGCCTTCCTGGCGGTACGTTGCCTCAACGTCCTCTCTAGGAAAGTCCCCAGCCAAACTGGATTCTACCCTCTCGGTCGGCTCATCGCTTTCGCCCGCCCTCTCCATCGGTTCCTGATTCTCGTCGTCACCTACTTCTTCTTCGTCGTCGTTCTCGTCAGAATCTTCATGTAGCTTGTCATACTTAACCCGCAGTTTGATCTGTGCTGGCGGTAATACCGATCTGTATGGCTTCTGCTTCAGTTGGAATCCTGGAATGTCAGTTGTGATGTAACGGTCATTGTCTAATACCTTATAGATTTGATACGGCCCTCTAATTTTTTTTGCCATCTTTGGGTTTTGCGTCGGACGCCACGTTCCGGATGGCCACAAAATCTCCTTGGACATATGATCTGTGTGGCCTACGGTTAGAATCTTAGCGTTGTTTGGACTTCCCTTGCTCGTCGGCCAACTTCTGGACCGCATTTTCTCTCATCCGTAACCAGTCACGGCCATGTTCTCTAACAGTTATTCGTTCGGTCACCAGATCACCGGTATCGTTAAGTGCGTGTCCCCTCATTCAGTATCCGAATAAAACTTCTTCTGGCCTATATCCAGTACTCTTTTGGAATGTGGAATTTATGGCGGTCTGAACTTTACTGAGTACTTCGTCCCATCGCACAGTGGGACAAAATACCGAAAAGCTGGCCAAAACCTAAAATGGATTAGGATTCTAACAAAACTTGGTATGTTAGGGTTTTCGAGGTAACTGATTACGGAGCAGCTGTCAAATTAAAAAAAAAAGGCGGATACGTTATATCAAATATGTTAGACTTACATGAGAACAATAGCTTACCTCGTTTTCGTTTGTGTAGAGTTCATCTCCTTCTCGGTCAGCTTTTCGACAGGTTTTTGTAACTCTATTTCCTTCCTTTACCTTGAGAGATGCTCCTGCGTCTTGTAGTTTCACTATCGTCGGCATTATTGTTTAGTTTTGGTTTTCGAATTGTATTTCTTTCCCCTGTTAGAGCGGCCTTGCTAGAATTTGTATCTTCTTTATTCTCCATTTACTTATAGATAGATTCTTATGATGATTCACCCGAAAACCTTATATCCTTATACATCCTTAGTATCCCAAAGGCTAGAAAGTAAGCTCCGAGGAAAAACATCTACTTCTACGACAATGTATAACAGAAGTACACCAACCCCCAGTAACACCATATATAACAGTACACCAACCACCAGCAACACCGCATCTAAGCAGAGGATAATATATTATCAGATGTCTCTACAGCCATCACAAATATTTCGGTAGCTGTAGGTGCCTTACGAGCTCCTTAGGAGAGAACAGCAGACAATATTAGTGTATTTTGTGTTTGTGAATACTCGATTAAGGTTGTTAGGGGATCCTGAGCTACAGAATGATGCAATGGAAGAAATATCTATGTATTTGTTTACAGCATATAGGAATAAAAAGAAATAAATAGTGCAGTTGTGTTATTTTACTATGCAAAACAAGTATGTTACAACTTAAGAGTACAGAAATGAAAAAAATAACATGCGAATCTAATTAACTTTGTTTTTAAAACTGTATGTTTTGATAAATTTCTTTCGACTACAAATTATCACGAGCAATGGCTGTCTCCTGCCAAGGTACAGATCCCACATTACAGAAGAAATGTTTTAGTTCTTCTCTAATAGCACGTGCTTTATTGCAAGACCTTTTCCCCCGTGCTGACAAAGAGGCGGTAATTTGTCCTTAAAATTTTCTGCATTTAATTCAGAACAAAGTTCATTTCCAGTGGCCAGAAAATTATGTAGCACTACACATGCTATAGTAGTGTTCACCGCCTTCGTTGGTCTCAAACTCATTGGATTTAGAAGAACTCTAAATCGATTTGCTAATATACCAAAAGCATTTTCCACCACACGACGTGCCCATGACAATCTGCAATTGAAAACTCTTACTTCATGTGATAAACCACGATTTGGGTATGGTTTCATTAAATGCTTTAGATAAGGGAAATGCATCATCAGCAATCATTACATAAGGTACAATTGTGGATGTTTGTGGTAGACACACTGCAGATGGAAAATTTAATGAATTATTTTCAAACGATTTATATAAATTACCCGAAAAACTCCTCAATCACTTATTCTGCTATTACATCCTACATTTACATAAATAAATCTATTTGGCATCAGCATAAACTAATAGTATGATGATTGGTGGTTTAAATTTAAGGTGCCTTCCATCAATTGCACCTAAACAATTTGGAAATTGCCACATACCCCAATATTCTCTTGCGATTCTTTCCCATTCCTGAGACGTACAAAGGGTCTAAAAATAAAAATTGGATTACCATGCAACAACTTAAAAACAAATAACTTCTCACAAATAAGCTATTTGTTTTCAAATTACTTGCAGTAGCAGCACATACATCTGGAATAAACCTAGAAGTTGTTGTTTCATGAATACAAGTGGCATACATCAATGATCTATAAGTTTCTCCTGTGGCCAAAAATCTCAATGTGACTTCTAATCTGCAAATATTAATCTGTAAAACAGTTCACATTAATTACAGACCAAATCATGAATGTTTGTAGTTACGTCATATTTGCTTATGACGTATGCAGCGTCTGAAACAAATTCAGGCATACCAACCATGTTTGCAATGAACTGTACGAAATGACAATTGTCAAAATTAATAGGTTATACGCAGTTTTAATAGATTTTCTTTTATAACTGAAAAGATCAGTTATTATATATATTCATTGGTTCAGTTTTTAGTCAACGTTGCGTTTTAAAAACAATCATGAGTAATGCAACTAATAAGAATCTAAATAGTGAACTTTTCTATTCAAGCAACAGAAAAGTATTTAGTTTAATATACGTTACCAATGATTAATTAAACGAAAGATGACGTTTTTATTTTATGTAGCAAACATAATTTCTGTACAATAGTATATACAAAACATAATATGCAGTAAATTAAATTAAAATATGTCAATATTGAAGGAAAAAAATAGTGCAATTAAAAATATATTTAATTTGTGTCTTCGCTCTCATCTCCGATCTGCAATTAACTGTCAGAACAAAGTCTTCTATGTTTGCTTCACGTTCGCACCACTCTTTAATTATTTTCTCTGTGTGATTTTGCCAGATGTCTGGTGTACAGCTGTCCAAGCTCTCTTGCCACATTTCCAATACCTGTTTATCGCCATAACCATCCCGACCAATATACTTATGATAATATCCTTTCGCATGCGCCCATATCAATTCGATAGCATTGAAATCGCAGTGATACGGAGGAAGTCTTAAAACTTCATGCACATTGAAGTAATTCGTCAATAACATAAACCTTTTCTTTCCTATGTCTCTTGGTTATTTCCAGAAGTTCGCTCTTATTCATCATATTTTCATAGAAAATGTTATTGTTATTTAGCCACGCAATAATGTTTCCTTTGGTCCAACTTTGATTTGGTGACTTCTCAATTAGAACACTATGATACGGAGCATTGTCCATTAAAATTATTGATGGTTCTTCTAAATTAGGGATTAGTTGCGTTTCAACCCACTTTGTTAAATAAATCACTATTCATTTCTCGGTGGTAATCACCCGTATTTGATTTTGATGTAAATATCAAGCTTGCATTTTGTATAAAGCCACTTCTTGTACCTGCATGTAACACGATATATCGTTTACCATCATAATCTTTGGGTTTTCTGACACTCCTTATATCGTCATCCTGCCACGATTTTGTTTGACGTCTCTTTCAAAATATCCAGGTCTCGTGTAGAAATACGATATCTCTCTTTAAAGGTGATGTCAATAGTTGCTTTCCATTTACACACAAGTGATATTGAGACACTCAGTTATGTGAGTAGTTATACTCATATAATAACGTCACTGTTCGAACAGTAAAAGGAACGGCAGGATAGGTACAACTGAGCAATTTAGATTCAAAATAAATAGTTGATATAACCTTAAATTACCTTTGCATTATACCTTTTTGTTAAAATTATTAATTGAAAAGACGCAACTAAAATTATGAGTTCCTGTGATACCTTAAGTGTTATTATGAAGGTAAGTTGAGGATGAGACATGTGCTAATAAATTCGTTAATATACGAATGTTACCATTAGATTTCAGCGGACAACTCTGAATTGGATTGGACCAGTTCAGACTCAAATGAATCTGAAATTTTTTCCAGTCCGAATCAACGTCGTCTCGAATGATTCCGATTTATTAAAACCGCCCAGAAGGAAATTGCATAGAATTATAACTTTATGGACACTATAAGAGAATATGATGAACAAGAATTCAAGGACATTTTCGATTAATCGGTCAACTGTAGAGATAATAATAAGTGTGTATGGTATTGAAAAATGACATCAATTATAATATTTAACTTATACAAATTACAGATATGGTTGAATTAGAGCACATATTACCTCAATAAATTTGGTAGGAAAAAAATCTGTGCACAGAAAGCAGTTTTCATTACGTTATGGTACCTATGTAATACAGAGACATTTCGCCAATGCTCGATAGATTTAATGTAACAAAAGTTCTTGTCATCGTATTATTAAAAAAATAATAAATTTTTGGTTAAGAAAGTGGACAATATATTGCATGGCCCACTGGCGAACAATTGCATAAAATAAAACTGGAATTTTTCAAATTACATGGAATTAATGGGGTAGTTGGTGCGCTTGATGGGAGTCATGTGAAAATTAAGAGACCAGTCTCCAAACATCATTATGTATATTTTAACAGAAAAGGAGACTATAGTCTTCTTATACAAGGTGTTTGCGATAGTAATAAAAAATTCATTAGTTTTTTTTGTGGAGAACCAGGATCTATACACGACAGTCGTCTTTTAAAGAAATCGTCTTTATACAGAAGAGGAATAAATGGATCTTTTGGCAAAAATTTCTTATTGGGAGACTCAGCATACCCTGTTTGAACTGGTTAATCTCTCCATTAAAGATAATGGCAATCTCACGCAAAATGAAAAAATATTTAATTATCGCCATTCTGCAACTAGGATTGTGATAGAAAATGCTTTTGGACTTTTAAAAGGAAGGTTTAGAAGATTAAAGTATTTTGAAAACAATGATCTTAAATTTGTAGTGCAGTGCATAGTGGCTGCTGCTGTACTGCACAACATTTGTTTGGATAATAAAGATGATGTAGAGTTTGATATTGACGATAATAATGATGAGGACAACGAAAATATAAATACTGTGGTAGTTAGTGGTATAAATGAAAAATTTTCCAAACGAGATGAAATTTTTAGACAAATGTTTATTTAAATAATATACATATATTATATGTATCTATAAATATATTAATATTATACAATAATATGCAGTTTTATTAAAGAACAAAAACGCAAACATTGTATGTGTACAACTAAAATATGTGGTTTCAACCTAATACAATTAACACAAAAAGTTTTGAATTCATTCTATCTGTTTTCTTTCTTTAAAATATGTTGTAGTCTTCTAATAGTTTAAGTTTTTTCTTTCCAATTCAACTTTTTCTTATATAAATCTAGTCTTTCTTCTTTATATTTTAAGCTCTTCTCAACATACAGTTTTCTAGTAACTTCTTTTTCTTTTATTGCTTCCAGTTTGTTTTCCAAAAAACTTTTTTAATTTTATTAGTTCCATTGACGCATTTTTCTTTTTGGTGCACAAGATGAACCATTAGAGCAAGAAGATGTTTCTGATCCAATAGGATCACCAATGACATTTGATGATTGAAATAGAGAATCTTGTGGTTCGAGGTTGTCAATGTCTAATGAGTGTGGGCTAGCATTTGATGGTGAATCACCCAATATATCATCCAATCGACTATAGAAAGAAAATTTGACAGGTCCCCTTCCCGTTCTAGATTGTATATCTTTAGTATTTTTGTAGTACGAACCAGATTTTTGCCATTTCTTTTTGCAGGTAATTTCAGAAACCTAAAAATAAAATGATCTGATATGACATAAATATTTCTTCAGATATTCATCAATTACTAAAGAAAGTAAAAATATTAAAACTAATTGCATTGCAATTCTATTATGTAAGTATAAAATTTTATTTACTTCAATATTTTGACTATTAAGTTCTTCGCTAATAACTGACCAGAATGTTTTTCTTTTGTGAACATGATGCATGTCATCATATCGACTTTCTACAGCTCCTATTAAAGCTGAAGTTTCATGTACTGACCAGGTGTTTCTTTTTTCTTTTATTTTAGCCTCTTCAGATTGCACAGAATTTTCATCATAATTTTCTATTTCGCTTATATCTTGTTCTAGGTATTCATGGCTAATGTCGACAATATTTATAGTTTTGTTAACACTTTCATTTCCTTGACTTTTAAAATACACTTCATTATTTTCTTTAAATGATATTAAATTATTTGGTACCCACATTCTGCAGTTTTGCTCTAAAATATATTCAGAGAATAGTATTTTATATATTTTATTTATTTTAAAATACTTACCAGTGTCTTCCACATAGAAATCACCATTAGCATTCGTGATCCATCCCTCTGCTACTCTTAATAGACGATACGACATAACTATTATAAATATATTAATAAATTTTATATAACCTTACTTCAATGCATGTAGACCTGAACATCAAAAAATGCTAGTGAGTCTATTGCACTCACTAAAGCACATGGTCTTAAACGTGTGCAGATTATGGTGAGCCACTCAGTTTAATCTCACTTACTCATGTCAAAAGGAACGCGCATCAAAGTGAGTTATGACGTCATTGATGAGAATTATCTGAGTTTGTGTGTAAATGGAAAGCAACTAATGTTTCGTTGTACTTCCTTAAAAAGGAAAATCGTAATTTAGAAATGTCATTCTTCTTCATAAGAGCTATGTGGTTATCATCTTTTTTAAACTTAAACCCCAAAAGATGTAGTAAACGTTGTAGTGAGGAAACGCTGGTATGTAAAATATTTCTGTCTTCCAACACTTCTTGTAAAGCTTTTACTGTTACATGCTTTTCTATAGAAATATATTAAATTAGAACTGAAATTTAATTGCATAAATGTACTTACAGTCATTGTACATCTCATAAATTACTTTACGCACATCCACTTTATTTCTCTCTGACACATCACGTGTTTTGGGCATCAATCGTGGCTTGTACAAGGCTGTTGAAGCACTCGATGAAGGAACAGCAGATGTAGTTTCCTTCTTGCGTTTTATGTTGTAGATAGTACACATAGAAATGCCCAAAGCATTCGCAACTCTCTACAATTTGTATGTAAGTTATAATTTAACACTAACCAATTATAATTTACCTCATGAAGCGCTACCAAGTCCTCTTCGAATTGAAAAGGATAATCAGGCCACGTAAAACATCTTGGCAAAACATTACATCGATTGCAGTGGTTAATTGCAGCGTTAACTTTAGACTTCTTAATTTTTGTTGTAACTGTACTTGCGTCGAAATCCCTACTGTTAAGTTGTATACATAAAGAAGTTAGTCACTACAGCTAATCCAACTTAGAATTGTTCTCTTTAACATAATCTCCTTTTACTTTCCCTTAACTTTATACAATTGCTGGTTATTATACACTTTTCATATTCACCTTATTTTTTTTTGTTGATATATTACAACCATCTGGTGTGCCCTTCACAACCTCTATTTGTATAACTTTCATCAATAGAAGAAGGGGATATTTTAGCCCTTCCTAATATGGTCAACTCAGAATCTGGTGCTTCTGCATATTGGATTACTTTACGTCTAGCGTCAATAAATGTTTCTAACAGTTAAACACTAACTCGTGTAAAATTTTGAACAAACAGTGCCATCATCAAAAGGATTAGAAGTTGATAGCTTTCCATATAGAAAACATTTTGTGCAATCCAATCGTATTGACTCGGTAGATTTGGTGATTTTCTGCCTTGAGTATCTCGTTCTGGCACAAAAAATCGCTGTTGTATTCCTGATTTTGAGGAATTGCGATAAAAGAACTTCTGACACTAGGACAGCTTTGTTTCAAGCTCCATAAAACGTTAATTATTAATATAATATATTAGACTTCTAAAATGTAATCACTTTAGGCACTTTGGGCACTTTAATGACTTTTGGTACTTTGGTTAATAAAAGAGTTGAATAAAATTGATATATTTATTAATATAACTCGAAACACAACATATAGAACACATATAGAATTATAAAAGAACTTAGCGAACGATGTGCGAATTTAAAAATAAAACTTCTGCCGAGGGCTTGGACCGGTTAATTGAAGTTACTCTCACGAATATTTATTCTATATATGCACATCGCTTGCGCCTTTTTATATATTAGGGATGCTATGCAACATGTATATGGCACATGATCATAAAATACGGTACTTCAGGTCGGCTGTTTTGAAGCACTTCTAAATTCGGTATAATGAATTCGCTGGAAGAAAATAAGCTTTGCTGGTGTACTCTTGTTAAACTTAATGTCTGAATATACCGCGTTATACAAATAAGAAAATAAAAAATATGCATTTTTTTTTTAATAGAGAGAGAAAATTCCTCTTATGGTAGACGCTCTTGATGCAGTTTTCTGCTTCTGTGACTTCCAGACTTCCTGACACATTTGTGCATTTAAAAAAGGCATTTGCTTTTGTAGGTACCATCTGACTTTATACCACATATCCGTTTAGCTTCGATAACATTGTTACGGGGTTCGCTCGCTCTCAAGCGTAAGGTCTTGGATCGAAATAATTTGGTTCGACACACAAATTTTTTGATGACACTGTATATTTGACAAAACAAATTAAATTCAAAATAAATAAAAAATACAATGAATTACAATAAAACAACTCTTAACATAGGTTACAATGATAATATATATGTTTATGTTCGGTTTTAACCTGTATACTTAAATAATAACTTAAACTATTAGTTATGATATAATTCCGAAATATAGATGTTATGCTTAATATCTAGGTTAATAATGTTGGCCGGAGGGTTTATGTCATGTGATCGGATTTTAGAAAAATGAATAAAATAAAATAATGAAATATTAATTTTGGTGCAAAGAAAAGAATAATAAAATTAAAATATACGACTTAGCTGGTAATTTCTACAAGTGGCGATGTATTGCGTCCGTAAAGGTGGTTTGAGAGCGTTACGCTGATGTCAAGGCGTGGTCCCCTTTCGAATTCAACGATTCGGATTTGGTCTCCCAAACTAAGTACTTCGTTCACCCTCTTGGTTTCACTCAACGCCAAAATAAAGTGGTAGTTGTGGTAGATAGTAGATAATAGATGATAGGTAATAATAGTAGTAGGTCCTAAGATAGGATCGGATTACTAAACTGATAAAATTAACAACAAAAGCCAGCTTACCAGTGACCTAAGATGACGCCATTAACAAAATGAAATGCCGGCTAGACGCTGCTGTTTCAAAACCCTTTTCAGGAATATCGATGCAAAGGACACAAATCTCCTGGCAGTCCCAGGTAAAACGAACAAAAATGCACTCGATATTAGACGTTTCTCGCGCGACAAAATCCCACCATGTGGTCTAATTGAAATTTGCACGGAGCAACTTGAACAGCGCGTCTAAGATGGTGTGTGTCGCCTGTGCGTCTCCCTTACTTAGCGAGAGGGCGGAAATCGGAAAATACATGAATCAAAATAAGTCACTGAAAAACTTAATAATGCGGAATAATCTGCACAAAAGAAAAGGTTTTAATGAATGAAACTTGAACTAATATTTAAAGAATGAAAAGCAAATTTAACTGACAATGAATTACTAATTAATTTGGAAATAAATAACGAAAATGAGACATTAAATTTCACTATCACGGTAAGATGCGTTGTGACGACCAAGGAGTTCGCAACTTCACTGCTAGATGGCGTTGCAGGGTCTAATTCTTAAGTTAATGAAATAAAAATCTTTAAATAAAATCTAAAAATGAAGCGATCGCAATTCAACGGCAACAACATTTCTATCTATCGCTTCACCTACTAATGACTAAGTTTTGTTTACCTCCAAAGTCTTTAGTTTTTAATAGGTGAGGCCATGAGAAGATTGGTATGGGATACTATTATGATATATTATTTTGCTACATGTTTCGGTTAATATAAACCATCTTCAGGCAAAACGACGTCAAGATGTTATATAAAAATGAAGTGTCAATTAAACGGTAATTAGAGAGAGCACTAAGGCATCTACGAAATATTCGGTCAAACTATTACGTAGCCCATGTTTAATAATTGTCAATTTTGTTTCTGATGCAATAGCAAGGATGATTCCACTGTACATAAAGCTTGGCTTCAGCAGAAGAAAGAAGAGGAGTGAGAAAACAGTTCTTCAGCATTGTGAGATTTCCTCGTGTAATTGGAGCATTAGATTGCACGCATGTGAAAATCTTATCGCTCGATACGTGGTTTGTATTGATTTTAGTGATTTTGACTGCAAAGTAAACTATGTTTTCTTCTTTAGGTAGGTAGAATGCTGAAATATTCCGAAACAGAAAAGGATTCTTTTCCATCAACGTGCAAACTCTTTGTAATCCCCAGTTACAAATAACATACCGTAGCACGTTGGTCAAAATCTACGCACGATGCTACGATATTTAATATTTCCCGTATCAGAGCAAAATTTGAAAATGGAGATATGCAAGACAGCTTGTTACTTGCCGATGCTGGATATCCATGCAGAAACTATATTGCCCAACGTGGATACACCTGCGGAAAATTTGTTTAACGAATCGCTAATCCGCACAAGAAATTGTGTGGAGCGAAGCTATGATGTATGGAAACGAAGATTTCCTATTTTATTAGTAGGAATTCGCGCGAAAACAGAAAAATTACAAAGTATTATAGTGGCTACAGCGGTGATACATAACATCGCATGCGAAAATGGAGAATATATTTTACCACCGTTAAATACTAATGTCGAAGAAATGGCAAATTTTGTAAATAATGTACCACCACCGCAGATGAACGTTAGGCAAAATTTAGTGAGATATACTTTAATTAATGACTACTTTGGAAATTTGCGTCGAAATTAATGCGTTGTGAAATGTTAAGTATTCTACGATTGTTTTCATTCAGAAATTAGATTGTGTAATGTAAAAACGAAATATAAATTGCCCTTATTCCCCTCATGTTTTTTTTTTATTGAGGTGTTAGCTCAAAGAAAGAAACAACCATTACAAATAACGGACTTTTTATTATATTAATTTTTGCAAGTTTCGCTTTTTAATTTCAATGTCTAACTGCAGGGCCTGCATTTCTACAGCATGTTTTTCTTTTTTCTGTAGTGTTGTTAGATTATGCTCTTCCAGTAGGATCTTTTTTTCTAGTTCGATTAATTCCATTTTTTTCTCTGCTGATATTGCCCACCGGTTTTGTGTTTTCGATTTTCCTGCAAACATATAACTGAAAATGTGCGAGAGGATGTCACATCAGGACAAACCTTTTACAGGGGTACTAGAGGGGGAAACTAACTATATTGTGCCCAATTGTATTCTTGCCGAACAGACTGCCTTTTGCAGAGCTGTGTTATTTGTTGTGACAAATAGCGTATTTTGGCGCATAAATTTATTACTAAATATGTGAATTGGTCATAGAATTTGCTATTTTTGCGTTGTGGTCATTTCTAGTACTGCTCTAATCAAAGTAATTCAATGCTAAAATACATCCGGTTTGGTCATGAGAATTCGTGAACATACTCTAAACTTCGTTCACAAGCGAAAAAAGCGATTGCAGCGACATTAATACAAGTAGAAGCCGTGTTTGTCATTTGTTGGTTAGGTATATATATTAGATATGTACTGTTTAATGATTTATCTTGTCTTATTGTTAGGTTTGATATTTGACGTTAAGATTGAATTATATATACTATATTATTAGACAATTTGTAATGGCGAAACAGCCGCGCAAAATTTTACAGTTATTTGATGCAACAGATAAAAAGTTATACTCGTTATCCGAATACATTTCCACATATCGTTCAAAATATAATGGTTGTTTGTAGTGTTTTTCCCTATGTGTTAGCGCTGCCGACGCAATTTGTGCACTTACATTGTCCATATCATTGAAAAGTACAAGAAAGTCGTCATCATCATCTTTTTGCTGTAATGTAAGCAGCAGAACTATTTGCTCCAGATTCAGATTCATATTTGTGATTTCTGAGGTTAGGATGGGATGATTAGAATACTGACACACACAGCCACCAACACAGAACTCCGTTTTGGCGTTATGTTAGTGACCATGTTTATATCAAACGTCAACATTTTTTTTTGGCGTGATCGTATCGTTACCAAATGTTGTCATCATTGACCAAATAGTCCACCGTCAAAAAACGCTAAAAATTATAACAATTATTTAGAAAATACCATCATAATTTTTCAGATATATTACAACCTGCCACTTCTATGTGATATTGCCCTTTTTTAATAATTTCATGCAACTCCTCGTCAATCGCCGTTATATGACCTGCTGGTTGGAATGGTCCTCTCCCAGTCCGAAAAAGTTCAGTCCGCTCATTAACAAAACTTTGTTTTCAGTTTTTTTTTTTATTTTCGTATTTTTTGTGTAATACAACAGCGTTTCGACACAGTTTGCCGTGTGTCACATTAAATTCATGGCATACTTTGTCCCAAGTTGCTATTTTTTCTTTCCACAATATTTTGTCGGACTTTCTATGGTAGCACGGTATTTTTTTACTAATTCTATTAGTGTAGGTAGTTCTATCGTTGTAAAATTTGCGGTTTCTTTTTAGCTCCATCTTTTACCAATAGACACTATGACGACGCTACAACGCGAATTTTACGTTCATGACGGACGTTAATCGCATTAATGACATGTGTCAGGTAAGCGTAAGCACGATCAGTGTGACCAATCAACGTTGAAGCTACGCTTACCTACACTTAGTACTGTGAAAGACATCTCATTTTAAAGCGACGCTTAAATTTAAGTTTAGCTTACTATAGCTGCAATTTAAGCGGCAACTGTGAAACGGGCCCTTAATGCCGTTCAGCAACATCCGTTCTTTTTTTCTAAAATACGCAAGAAAATCTGACATGTGGAGTGGTCTCATATTTGCAGAATACATCCAAAAATCTTGTGGTTTGATTTCGAACTTCTGGTCCAAAATCACAGTCATCTTGAATACCATGGAGTACTGACAATGAGACATGTTTAACGAAAACAATTATTTGAATTGTTGAAGCTACCAAATATTGTTTTGAGCGTATGTTTTGACCGCTACTTAGTCGCGCTAACACTATGTATGTAATAAAATGAAGACAAAATATTTAATAAAAATGAATTTCAATAGGAAACAATTAAAACTTATACAAATAGTAAAATGCAGGGTTTACTTTTCCATTGTAAAATTTTACTTGATCATCGATTTCTTCCAGTATTGGACAATCCAGTAGTCCACTTGTCGTCATTATTATTGCGTCTCAATTGCTCGATTATACATCACTCATGTCTCATAATACATAGACATGTAATATTGAGATTTTAAATAATCTAATGATTTTAAATTAGCGATGGGCAAGTGAGTCCCGATTTACAATGTTTAACACCACTCGTATTATTCGTTATGAGCTAAGAGCTGACAAACTACAAGTACGTCTAGTTGTTGTAAAACATGATTCACTTCCCCTAACTTGTCCATCACTATTTTAAATGATTCTGAATAATCCATGATATGATCTTAATCATTTGATCACGTCCGTCACATGAATCATTGATAATCAAAATATTATAATCCAGTTCTTGAATATCCTCATTCAATTCTATTATTTAATTATGTCCATGTATCACGTAAATACAATATTGACTTAAGTGATTTTAAAATTTAGAACTAAAAATTATCTATTTGAAAATAATATTGATTTAAAGTAGAAGCTAATAATCATTTAAGAGCCAGAATTTACATATCTGAATTTATTTACATCTATTGCTTACACCTTTCTGAGCCATTGATGGAGAAGAAAAAGGTTTTTAAGGCAGGAACCTTAGGTATGTTTCTTCCACATTGAGAAAACAAGGATGTTGTAGTGATAATTATAACACATAATGATTTGATATAACTAATAATTTTTATTGTTATATATTTGTGTTACCGATCATTAAATGTTAATCCACAAGAGAATAAAATATATGTCGACACAAGATATCCAATAAAACAGTAAACTAAAATATGAAATTCTAAATATAATTGCTATGTATAGCGAATGAATATTCTATCTCAGCGGTCTTCAACGTTTTACAAATCAAGGGCCAAAAATTTTTTTTTTCTGCACAGCGGGCCGCACCATAGGAATTTTTATAAGCAATGGTAATGATGATTAAACAAGTAGATAAGTAGAAAACATTTATTTATTGAGCCAACATCAACAAAAGGGGCAAATAAAAATCAATACAATGCAATTGGTCAATCAGATGTCTGACACTGCTTATTTTTAACCAGTTTATCAATATCTGGTTTAATATTGCTGGTTGCAATCCTCAAACTGTTCTCAAGGTGAACATTGGTGATTCTGGTCTTCGTTTTGGATTTCACGTTTTTCATGCGTGAAAATAACTGCTCACATGTATATGTGGATCCAAAAAGTGAAATTGTTTTCAGTGCATGATCTCTGATTTTGGGGAAATCTGTAATGGAGACGTATTTCGAATAGAAATCAAGCAAATCAACATCAAATTTATTTTTAAGCTTGAATTGCACTGTAGCTCGATCAATTCCATCTGAAATTCTTCCGGAACTTCTTCAACCGAAACGCTGAATGGACGAGCAAATAAATTCAGGTACTTTTCGTCACTCCGAAAATCAAGGAATCGCGAATGGAATTGTGTTTTCAGATCCTGAAGTGGAGAAATATATTTGTCCATATTTGAAATCTGGAATAATGACAGATGAGGAAAATGCGTGGTAATGTTTCTTTGGAACTGGCTGATCCATAGTTCGAGTTTTAATTCAAACGTTTTTAAAAAGTCAAGTAATTCGTGAACTAAATTATTTTTTCCTTGTAATTTCTGATTCAAGTCATTGAGTTGTGATGTGATATCGGTAAGAAAACCGAAATCGGCCTGCCATTCTTCATCGCTGAAATGCGGCACAGCTTTATCTTTACTTTGCATAAAATCGGCAATTTCTTTTCGCAAGTCAAAAACTCGTTTTAACATTTTACCTCGGCTCAGCCAACGAACATCGCAGAAATAAGTTATGTCACCGTATTCAGCATTGATCTCTTTTAAAAATTCCTGAAACTGCCTGTGATTCAAGCCTCGAGATTTAATGAAGTTCACAGTTTTTACTACAATACTCATAACATCTTTGATATTAACAGACTTTGCACACAAGTTTTCTTGATGAATGATGCAATGGTACTGTACAAAAGAAACATCAGGATTATTTTTCTTTACTACTTTCCAACCATAGCCGGAGCGCCGTCCGTAGTAATCCCAGCCAAATTTGACATATTTAGCTTATATTTATTTACGACAGCATTGAATGATTCATACAACTCACTACCTTTTGTGCTGCCTTCCATTGGAACTAAAGCAGCCATTTCTTCAGTGACAACAAAATTCCTGTCAATGCCGCGAATAAACACAGCCAACTGCGCGGTATTAGTTAAGTCTGTACTCTCGTCGAGCGCAACGGAGTAATAAACGGATTGTGACGCACGTTCCGACAACATTATTTCTATATCCCCTGCCAGGTCTTCTATCCTCCGAGCTACAGTAACACCAGACAAACTTATTTTGGAGTAAAGTGGTTTCTGTAAGGGAGATAACACTCCTGCTGTATCCTCCAAACATTCTTTGATGATTCACCGTCAGTAAATGGTTTGACTTACGTGCAATTTTTCTGAAATAATATAGCTTACTTTTACTACTGCCTCACTGTCTTCATTATGTTTGCGGAATGAATGCTGCTGTCGTTCAAGTTGTTTCTTCAGGGACTCCACCTTATCAATACGAAGTTGTCCTTGAAGGTGAGCAAACTTACTTGAATGTTTGGAATCGTAATGACGTTTGATATTATATTCCTTGGTTACAGCGACCGATTCATTGCATACGAGGCAAATCGGCTTTTCTCCAACACAAACAAACAAATATGAGTTCGTCCATTTTTCTTGAAATAATCGGCGCTCGTCTGTAACTTTGCGTTTTCGACTAGTACTGGCTGCCATCGCACAACACATGCCGTTCAACGCTCGGCACTGACTGACTAGCTAGCGAACTACGCAACGCGTTCCAGCCGCGCGCGCCGTCATCCCCGCCACCGCAGCCCGCTATAACCACTTCCACCTCCGCGTTACTATCGCCCTCATGGCGCCGACAGTAGCAACTTTATTTTGAACAATGGTCATGGTCAACAACAGTCTACACGTGCAAGCAATCCCAATTTGTAAACAAAAGAACGAATTTCTTAGTCGAGTCGAGTTAATTACAAGCTAGCGGCTAGGATAATAAAGCGACAAAAGAACGTACACAGCTGTGCAGTTTTCACTAATTTCGGCAACCTAAAGGTACTTTTTCTATTTTGCGTTCATAAAAACGCAATTGTAACACGCTTTTGCGTATCGAAAAGTGCTTCATTGTGATACGCCCTTTTTCATTTCTATAGGTTGGCTGTATTGAATACATTATGACAGAAAGCAAAATTGACGTTTAATGCATGTAAATTGTAAATACTTTAATCAAAAATTCTATACAAATTTAGTTTACATTGTTATTGTTATGAAACGTGGAATTACTGTATACATTTACACTGACGGAACAAGTATCTTGAGCATGTATTGTTATGCCAGGCAAATTCTTCGTAACAAAGTTTTGCTGAGTTATGTTATTGGCTTTAATGGTAGACTCTTGTGATTGAGAATCATTCGATGATATAACTCTAGAATGACCAGATGTACTTGGGCCTGATAAGTGTGCACTACGCCACTTTACTTTTCATAGATGTTTCGATGTAACCCTCAGCTAACCGCAGATGACTTCCATCCACCATGAGTTTTATAGTCAGCAAATCACTGCCTGCGTCTGCTAAGTGTGTAGCACTAGACGTCTGAAGCAATGTCCAGTAAAAGCTCTGAATTGGGCAATTTTAGAAAATCAGCTATTAATTTAGGCATTTTGCCAATCGTTTAATTCCATCGGGCACGATATACAATAACCATTGCGATATGTAAGGAAGAATCTTGATGATTAATTATTTTTTGTCGCAGGGCGACATATTTTTTAATTAAGTAATCCATCTTTCATCCGAATTGCAAAACTCTTACGATATTATTTTTTGTTTTAGGTACTGTCACCACAATAATATCACTCTTAAATTCTAAATCATGTATGGACATATTTGTTAATTCATCTCGTCTACAGGCACTGTGGTAACCCATTATTAAAACGATCTAAAATTAAATCATTACATAAAAAATTACATTTTGCAAATAATATCGTACCTTTATTGCTAAATACAATGCGTCAGAACCTTCTTCTATAAATTTATTAATATCTTCAATGCATAAATTTTAGATTTCTTAGCCTCGTATCCCTCAGAGAATCGTTTTAAATAGGCTTGTAATTAATATTTTGATATGTCTGTATTTTTATAAATGGAAAAGCAAGAACGAAGCATGGAATACATAGACCATAAGGTAGAAGATTTTCTTATTTTTACCTTGTAATTCAAAATATGCCAATAAAATGTTTTCAGATATTGTTTGACATTATTCTGTACAGCCATAGTTCAAATTGATGGTAGCATTTTTCATATACTGCTTTTGATTTTTCGGTAATAAATTTATGACGGCGTTATCCGCATTTCACGCAGTTGTGGTGGGTACAAGATAAATTTTTCTCAGTATCACTCATTTTTTACAGTTTACAGAGACTATATTTATGAATATATTGTTTAAACAATTTAAATAGCCGAATTTGAATTTTGAATTCGTCAAATGTCAATCGTATGTCAATGTGACCAACTTCATATAAAATAAAACTCAACATTTTAATGAGAATTTATTAAGTATTATTATCAATTTATAATGCAAAATAGAAAAAATAGTATAAAGGACTCGTTTCATAAGGCTTTTTGTCGCACTGTTCATTAGAAAACTCGCCTGCGGCTCGTTTTCTAACTTGAACTCGTGCGACAAAATCATGCCTTATGAAACTCGTACTTTAATATACTATTTTATTACTTAATTGTTGTCGTTATTGAGATTGCTGTTGGCGGGCTGCAGAAAACATATCGGCGGGCCGCGGGTTGAAGACCCTTGGGCTAGATAAACGTACAGACGCTGCTTGTTGTATATTAACTTCGTATTGTATTCCGAAACTTGCTCTTTGTGAATAAACAATCTCGTGTGTATTTGATTCCAATTCATTCGTAGTCAGAAACATATTGTAGATGTCGATGAGAGAACTATATCTTCGGCAAACGTCTGAAATTGGTAAAGTTCTAAATACTGCAATTGCGTGTTAATAAGATACCTACACTTGAAGTTTTGAATTCTTCATATTTAATTTCAAATTACTTTCTTAGGCGTAAGGGAGGAATAAGTTCCTTTATGTCTTCCTTTGTTAATACATTAAACGCTTCCCTATCCACCTTGTGTTCTGGATACGTTAATAATTCAAAAATTAATATATACATTAACATTTATATGTACACATAATTTAGTTCGCTGCGCAACACTGATTCCCAATAACGAAATGTTAGTAAAAATGATCTGCAGTGTGTGCAAAAAGGTTGAATAAAAAATATACTGTATTGTTCATAACTAATACACCACACGTAAACGAACATGAAAAAATATTATGAGCAAATACGGTCCAAGCAGATATGCTATCTATATTTACTACAACCCACTTGATGGAGTTGATTTGATTTCATATCCTATCAATGACTTGTTTCGGTGGCGCAAGTTGAATTGAATCGGTGAGTTGGAAAAGGAATCATGTGCTATGGCAACAATAGGCTGTGTTCCCTTTTCCAACTCACCGATTCAATTCATGCAAACGGTTAATTTCAACTAAAATTGTATCAAATTTTAGTTGAAATTAAGTAAATTTTTACGAGGTACACCTGTCGTAATAGTCACATGGTTTATTGCTACTCATGACTGGTAAACGCGGTTCCTCTATCTATGATGATTCTCGTAGGATTGCCAAAATGTTTTTGTTGCCTCTGTAAGCAACTTATTGTTTCTTGAGAATTGGTTGACTTCGTCGGATATAACCATGTAAACTTGGAGAAGTCATCGATCACGGCTAAAATATATCGATAATTCTTGTTGGTTGATGGTATGCCCAAATGGTCAGCATGGTAAGTATGTAACGGACCTTCTTGCTTAGAAATCTGTTGTAATAGCCCTCCCTTCTTTCCTTCTTTCCTTTTTTCCTACTCCCTAATAAACACGGTATGCAACTTCCAATTACAGCCTGGATCTTTCATTGCCTTTCAGTTTAGATATATAAAATTCATTTTTTATTAATTCTTCGGTCTCCTTGACTGAAAAATGACCTACTTCGTGCGCCTTACGTATGATCTCCGTCTGCATAGATTTTGGAGCTACAAGTAATTCGCATCCATTGTCATATTTGTATAAAATTCCCCGTTTAATGAAGTAATTATCGTATTCTTGGGTGCTTAAGATCTTCTGTGTAGCTACTAATCGCTCATCTTTTTCTTGTGCTGCCTTGAATCTCTCCATCATTCCTGCTTCCCGATCAACGATAGTCATAACCACTGGATAACCACTTAAGGCGTCTACGTGAGACATCTTACTCCCTTTTCGATGTTCTATCTCATAATCGTATTCTTCTAGTATACTTCATTTACTATAACAGACGAGGTACGTCATTACTTGCAAATTCGGGCCATGCAATACCATATTATTAAAATAACCAACTAACATATAACTTATTCATGTTTAATTAAAGATACTGTGTTGGTGCCTACTGCTTTTCAAATTGCATGCTTCTCACATCTTCCCAATTTATTCCCACCAATTTAGTTATAGCTGTCAACTGTCAAAGGGTCATATTCTGCATTTGCAGTAAAGTGTGGGAATTTACGTTTATACGTGGTATATATTTATTTAAAATAAGTAGTTATTACAACTTAACCATATCGAAACCATGTGTAAACAATGAAGGAGTTAATAGTTTTCGTTAATCGTGTATTTCGACGCCAGAAACCGAGAACAACAAGCCATACTCCGTTAAATTTCGTGGGAACTGCTATCATGATTAACATACTTTAAATCCTGATTTTCAAAAAGAATCATCACTAATATTAATGGTAAATATTATTTTTAAGAGTTTGTTTATTCACCTGTCAGAAGTATTTGACAGTTAAATAATCTAACGGTTTGTTAACGTTTTGACGAATAGAAAATTTGAAACACGGTCGTAACATCATAGCAAACTGACTCACGTAGTACCTCGTCTGTTATAATAAATGAACTATAAGAGTGCCCATCTCGCGACTCGTGTGGTTAAATCCCTTTTGTTCATAGTCTTCTGAAAAGCTTTGCAATTAGTTACAATTTTAAACCTTGACCCCAACAGGTAAGTACGGAATTTCTTTACAGCTTGTATGACAGCTAGGACTTCTAACTCATAGGAATTATACTTTTCTTCGGCAGGGGTAGTTTTTCTGCTCATAAAATAAATGGGATGTAATTTGGAATCCTCATTACATTTTTGCATTAAACATGGCCCATAACCAAATTTGCTGGCATCTGTGTGGACTTCAGTTTGGCATCCTTGCTGAAAAATGTGCAAAACTGGATCGCTAGTAAGTAAATTCTTCAGCTTTACAAAGGCTTCTCTTTGTATTTCTTTGAAAACAAAAGTCTGATTTTTCTTAAATAAGTCACCTAAGGGTTTGGCTACCAAAGCATACGATGAGATAAATTTCCTAAAATATCCCGTCAGGCCTAAAAACGATTGAAGCTGCCTACAATTCGTTGGCTCTGGAAACTTTCTGATAGCTACCGTCTTTGCGTCGCCCGGCTGTACTTTTTCATTTTCTATAATAAAACCGAGGAATTCAATTCTTTCGTTCAAAAACTGGCATTTCTCTTTCTTAATTTCTAATCCGTAATCCTTTGCTATTTGTAGAACAGTTGTTAATCTTTCTATTCCTTCTTCAATATTGCGGCTTGGTATGATTATATCATCCATACAGTAGATTACGATGCCTTGGCTAGTTAACGGTCTAAAGAGGTGGCTTATAAAGCGTTGAAACAATAGTGGGCTATTTGAAAGACCAAATGGACACTTTAAAAATTCGAATTGACCATGATGGGTTACAAAAGAAGTGTATTTGACACTGGTTCCGTCTACTGGGACGTGGAAAAATCCATTGCGCAAATCTATGGTACTAAAAATTTTGGCTCCCTGCAACTTATCTAAAACGTCTTCGATTAACGGTAAAGGAAATCTATCTTTCACTATATTTCTGTTCAACTTTCTATAGTCACAACATATTCTGGTCTTCCCGTCTTTCTTCTTTACCAGAACCACTGGGCTGGCGAAGTCGGATGAACTAGGTCGAACAATTCCCTCTCCGATCCACTCATCTACTTGTCTTTCTACCTCCGATTTCTCAGGTACTGATAACCGTCTAGGTCTTTGGTAAATTGGTTCCCCACTTGTAAGTACTATCCTCATTTTGATGTCCGTAGTTTTGATTTTTTGTGGTTCATAATCAGCTATTAGTTTCTTCACTGTTTGTCGCTGCTCGTCATTAACAATATGGTCAACTTTGATTTCTTCATTTTCGTAATCATTATCAATGGTCATTTGCATGAGATAATTTTCCTCGTTCTTCTTACGCACCACGATTCCATCTTTCTTTATACGAACTTCAGCATGATCTAATAAATCGCTTCCCACGATGGCTTGGTAACCAGTCGCAACTTTTGGGATGACATGAATATTCAGTTTAAAATCCACATCATCATTACAAGAACACTTCTATGAAAAGATCCTAATGCCGATACTTGACTGCCTCCCAAACCCCTCACGGTTAAGCCACGGCCCACTAACGGTATTTCCTGGAATTGTGTTTCATAAACGTCTTCTCGTATAAGGCTTATGTCGCTTCCAGTATCCAGAAGTGCAGTTAACTGGATGTTCTCTATCGTTAGCTTGACTGCATTTTTTGGTACAATATCTATAGTACTTGTATTCGCGCTGGTACCGGGTTTTCTGGTTTCTCCGGTTGACGTTTTTTTCGGGCACTTGGTCGCCACGTGACCATAATCATTGCAGCTAAAGCATTTGGTGCCTTTATCCTTAACTGGACAATCTCGAGACTTATGTCCTCTGGCTCCGCAATTAGAACAGTTTCTTGCATTTTTCTTCTTGGAATCATCTAGCTCTTTTCTATCAAAATCTCTCTTTATCTTAACTGACTATCGACTGCTTGAACTTGTTTTACCTCGAATTCGTTCGTACAATTTCACCTTATCTTTAAATTCAGAAATTCAGAAATCTCGGGCCCCCCTATAACACCATCTTATTCGAAGCTTCATCTTGAATGCCATCAATGATATACTGTATTACAACCTCCGTTTCGATATTTGCAGGACTAGCTATCTCCCTCATAGCTAAGACATACTCTTGTACACGCTCTTCCTGTTTCTTCTTACGAAACATTAATAGTTTATGTATTTGCGCGCTACTTACTTTTACCTCAAATTCTTGAATTAACCTTTCTTTGAGTGAGCCGGTGAAAGCCAGAGCGGTCTAAGTCAATAATTGTAGTTTTGAGATATATACGCCTAAAGTTAAACGGAATTATTTAAATGTATTGTGGAAATTACGTATACATTTTAAACTATTAGCATTCAGGTGACGTTCCTACAACTGTTTTTAAGTCAAAATACAACTAAAATATATTATCTACTTTAAAAATTAGTATATTATGACTTATACCATTCTGATTTTCAAATGATATGAAGTTACGTATCAAAATTATGTGTATATGTCATTTTATTACGACACAATAGCTAGTTGTTTTATTGCTCTTTATTTTGCAAATGTAAGTAGGAACATAACAAAATAAATTTAACATCCATAACATGTATTACAAATTATAACTAAACAAACATTACTCAGACGTCTCCAAATTTACTTCAAAATACTCTTCTAGCGGACTTGGGTCTTCTTTATTCTCATCACCGATGAGATTTTTGTAATAATTTTGGTATACCGGCGGTATGAATTGAAACAATTCTTCCATTTTCTTCTTCTTTTGAGAATTAATCTGCAAGGACGTTTCGTATAAAACAGGTAGAGAAATATTTTCGAGATTTGCTAATCTTCCTTTTCTGCGCGGAAGCAAATTTATTATATCAAATGGATATTCCTCATTAAGTGTTTCTTTATAGAATATTTTATAAGGACTACTTTTTTCAAAGTGCAACCATTGTATCTTAAGCCAGAAGACTGATTTATTATCTTCGCTTACTTTTCTGTTAGTTATTGCGTTTTCTAAATCTTTGGATGATACAAAATCTGTTGGTGGTTTTTTAGATTTGCATTTTCTGATAGTATCGTACCAATTTTCAGGTACATATTGTATTCTATTCTTTGCATAATGTTCTATGATTCCAAAATCGCGATCGTTTGGTAGAAAAGAATGACCGGATACCATAAACTTATCATCCACAGTTTCAATATGCAAATTTTTATCAGCGACTAGTTTAAGCCAAAATAGGCTCTGCTTAATATTTCTGTTCTGCCCTCCACATGCATCACTGTATGCAATGATGTGACTTGCATGTGCTGCATTCTCAAAAATATGTTTTCGTATGCAGGAGCCAATTTCTTGTGCACCTCGTGATGCTGTACATTCATCCCAAACATACATAAAGGCATTTTCTTCCTCATTGAGTTCATGTATACCTAAATTATATACATACATGTTTCCGTTTATAGTATGCAATAGAACACGTTAAGTTGGGAAAAGGGAGTGCTTTCTCTAAATCAAAAGTAAAGCAGTAGATGTTGTTTTTATTCAAGATGCACAATGCCTTGTCGTTCTTCATGGCAGTTCTTGCTTTTTCGGCTTTTCGTAAATGTAGTTCGTGCTGAGTTTTTAAAACTTTAGTTTCTTCCACGTCTCTTGTGTTATTTTTTATTTGAATTGCGAACAAGTCGCATTTTACACATGTATCTTTAAGCGGAACGTGGAAGTGCAAATTAAAATCGCGATGAAATATTTTGCGATACATTGCTTCAGAAATAACAGATACGTGATCTTCCTTACACTTCTCCTTGTACAAATTATACATTTGGCGTATATTAAGTTCAGAACTTAGATATTTTCGGTTAGGGTTATGGGTTTTTGTGTAATGCGATTGATACGCTGGAAAGCTATTAATATGGTCCCGGATATACTGGTCACTTTCTGCTGGAGTCTTATTCGCAGGTGCATGCTTACCACGTAAATCTTCACCCGGTGATGAATGTGTCCCACGCTTTAAGGCTCGCTCTAGACGACCGTTTGATATCGCGTATGTTTTTAAGAAGTACTGTTTACAGACTTTAATTGAAATTGCGTTGATATTAACAAAATAAGTATTCGTTGCACTTTTTTCAATTCGACTATGATTACGTGGACGATGAATCTTTGGTTTTTCTTGCTTTACTATTCCGCATAAAAATGCATTTTGAGCACTAAAATTCCCGATTTTCCAAAAGTTAGTAAATGCTAATTTGCGTTCCTCTAATGTTATTTTATTATTGCAGTTGTTTCTACAACCACAATTTACATTGGTGAAGTGTTTGGCAGGCATTAATCTTCCAGTAGTGCTGACATATTCTTCGCCTAAATTTCGTTTTCTTTTCCGTACCGTCGATTTATGCTTTTCCGGTTCTCTGTAACGTTTTCTGCCAACACGATTCGATTTTGCAACATTTATGTTAAGGGTAATCGCAGTTTCATCAGCTTCACCTAAAAAAATTAAACCAATATTGACGCACTACTTATTAACTTTAACCAACAATGTCTAGTGTGCATGAGAACTGTACAGGTGTTTTCAAGTTTGAAGAGGAATAATACGTATGTATGTGCATATTAACACAAAAACGATCTCAAACATTTTATAAAATTCATAGGTTATGTATTGCAATCTGTTATAATTACTTACCTGTAGTTTCTGAGAAGTTGATTCAGACTCTGTGTGTTCCTCAGGATCAAATTCACTCTCCGACGTACTAAATAGGGTGTGTTCGCGGGAGCACGCTACCGCGCTACGTAACGCTAATGCTATTCTGGCCGTCCGCGGAGGTTTTAGAGCGTTGGCGCTATCGAGCTCCGTGAACAGTCGTAGTCCTTTGTTATTATTATTGTAAAATTAAAGATGGCCGACGATAGACGCAATGTTTTGAATGTGGTGGCGGCGGGTTTGCAAATAATGAACCAGTTGATTGATTCGTCTTCATCATCAGAAAGTAGTGAAGACGAAGAATTACAAGCATTGGAACGCCTTGATGGAGTTCATAGAAGAATGGTGGTCCGAAGGATTGAGAATTATGTGGAACAAGTGTTGCCGGCATTAAGTGACCTGGAATTTAAGTCACATTTTAGGTATTATTTATTTAATAATAATAATATAAACACGTATTAAAGGCAATCGTTTTATTATTTACTTATTAAATTCTTAGTACCTGACAATTTTATCTAATCATTTCAGAATGTGTAGAGAAACTTTTGATTATGTGCTTCCTATTATTGCGCCAAGGCTTCAAGGCAGATTCCAGGAACTGCAATGATTTCACCAGAGAAGCAGTTTCTTATTGCCATCTGGAGACTGGCCACACCTGATTCATTAAGGTGAGTGTATTTTTCTCTTATCCCTTTAATCTTTCGTGCCATCATGTGTGCATATCCTCTGCTTATGTTTAATTGTGTTACAGATCATTATGTGAAAGGTTCAACGTTGGAAGAAGTACTGCAATGTATGTAACAAGACGTGTCACAAGAGCACTAACTGAGTTGTCACCAATTTTTATCAGATGGCCGACGGGAGATAAGGTTCAACAAATATGGGCTGGATTTGAAGCGGTGAGTTCCTTTCCTAAAGTCGTAGGAGCAATCGATGGAACCCATATAAATATCCCTGCCCCATCAGAAAATCCAGAATCATATGTTAATCGGAAAGGATGTCACTCAGTAATTCTTCAGGTAGTAGAACCCTTGCCATAGTAATTGACTTGTATCCTTTGTAACATTATGTTCTACTTGTAGGCGTTTGTGACCATTCTGGTCGCTTCCTTCATTGCTACGCAGGCCATGTGGGCTCTGTTCATGATCAACGTGTCTTTCGTCTGTCTGAAGTCCATGGCTACTTAGGGATGCAGAAAATTTCATGATGATTGTCATATAATGGTGACTCTGCTTACAAGTTACATGAGAATTTGTTGGTCCCTTATCGTGACAATGGCCATCTGACGGAGCGACAGAGGAATATAATTTCTGCCATGCATCAGCTCGGATAGCCATTGAGAGAGCTTTTGGTTTTCTAAAAGGACGATTCCGCAGCCTCTTGACTGTACTACCCATGCGGAAAGTTGATTTAATCCCTGCCCACATTATTGCTTGCTGTGTTTTACACAATATTTGTTTACTTAGGGGTGATGACTTACTCATTGCAGTGAATGAAGGTGATGCTGATAATGTGCCTCCAAATGTGCAGCAAGATGCTGCGCAGGTCGGTGCAGTCAAAAGAGACTTAATATGTCAGAGGCTTCTCATGAGGCTGTGTGAATTTAGTGGAAACAAAAAGGCTTTAGAACTACACGTTAACTACAAATAATAAAACTTCTTTTTTATAACTTGTATTATATTAATAAACAATAAAATAATTAGAATGAAAGATTAAATTTTATCAATTAAATTGCCTATCATTTTTAACATTTCAGCTTGCAATTCTTTCTTCACTTGCATTTTTTCTTGATGCCTCCTCTCTCGCTTCTCTTCTGCCAATCGCCTGCTTTCTAAAATGGCCTCAGCTATGTCGGAAGTGGAGGTTTTCCTTTTTCCTAAAAATGAATAGTTTGTGAAAGTACTGAAAGCACAAAATGAAATTCTAAATGGTACTTACGTGTTGAACTGGGGCTTTTATGTCATGCTCTAGCCTTGGTTCTATATTTAGTACCGGCATGGCCTTTGGCAATGCGGTAGATGAAAGGTGGCTACGGCTGCATAAACGGTTCTCGCCGAACACACTCCTCCATAAGCTAATAAATAAACATAAACTGGTTAAAATGAAAGTACATAAAATTCAAACATACTTCCAAGTATGGCCATGATCGGAAATTATTCCCGATTTCCATTATGGTCCCAATGGATTTATACGTTCTTTTCAAATGCCATTAAATGGGAAACATTGTGGCCCGGTGACTTTGTACCCTTTCCCTTGCAGAACCGGGCAATCCTTTCCCAAACCTTTTTTGGCTTACACGCCCAGAGGTTAAAATTTGATTGCTCCTTGCGAACTCCTCCACCAACAACAGAAGGCTTCGTGAGGCCACTTGAAACCTGAAAACACAAGATATGTGCAAATCAACTATTTGCTAAACACAGAATTAACCACGAGTCAAGCTAGATATTGAATATTTAGAATCCTTACCATTACCGTGATGACCTCATCAACGTTGTAGCACTATCATCCGCACTACTTATTAGCTCGATGCTTGAGGAGCTGCCACACCTGTAATTAAATTTGTGAAATGTTATAAGCTTACCACATTTACAACAACAAAAGCACATAACGACAATACATACTTGGCGAAAACGGACTACTTTGGACAGTTCCACCAATTGTGTGGCAAACTCCAGGTCTAAAACATAACAAGTATGATAGGGTTAATTAATTACTCCGAGTATCAAACAAATTATGATAGAATAGCATTAATTGTAATTAAATAAAAACGCAACAACTACCAGTTTCCGCGCGTTGCGCATCGGCACTCGAAACTAAAATTCGGTTGTCTCCTCCGTATCTGGATAAATTAGACGAAAACGAAGGACATTTTCTTCACACTAACAATTTACATATGTAACTCTAACAATTATAACAACTTTCACAATAACATATAACAAACAACAACAATTTAAAACCACTAATCACGAATCACACAACCGTTCATCGAGCTTCGTTGTACGAAATGGCGCTAACGCTTACAACTGCTCTACTGCGATGAAATTTGCATTTCATAGCGTTAGTGATGACGTACGTTCCAAAAAACAATGATGTCATGCAAGCGCTTCGTGGTGCTAGACAATTGCTCCGCGAACGACTAGTAGTACCAAATCGCGCAAAAAGCGGCGTGCTCCACGAACACACCCATAGTTCACCTTCATATTCAAAATTACTAGAATCCATCATGCCGTTTGCGATCACCAAGATACAACTGTCCACACAATACATACATAAATAGAAGCTTCACTTTAATGTATTAAAAGCAGAGCCAATTTCTCCTCTGACGGGAGTGTTCGCACTATTTTTTGAGGAGCGGGATATTTGAACAAAATTGAATTTTCCTTATATTTAGATTTCGTTACTGCTCTGCCAAAATAACGAATATAAATACAATGTATTGTATTTACGTTCGTTATTTTGGCAGAGCAGTAACCATTGATAGTTAGAGTAGCTATTTACAATGAATTTTTAATATAGATATATGAAATGGAGGTGGGAATAATAATAAACGCTTGTGAAGTGTTTTAATTATATTATTATAATATTTAGTTCTATTCTACAACTTTTAACCTAACTGAAATATAATATTAACATGTTTCATCTAATTAAATATAATTATCTCACAAAAACCTTGTTAAAAAATATAATTATCATACCGTTAGTATGTTCACACACTACCTTATAATGTTAAATGGTATAAGTCAGACTTATACCACTCCGCTTTTCAATAGAACAGCATATCATTTTTACACTCATCATATCAGTGGCATTTATTTTGATATTACTCAAGATATTTTTACCAAATTTTATGAGGAAACGTAGGACTTAGTGATGATTATAAATCTGCTAATATATGGCAAATGCGAATTTTTGACTTAGACCATTCTTGCTTTCAACGGCTCAAGTGTAGCCCAATCTTTTATTTCCTTTTCCGCTTGAATAAATAACTTTGCTAGTCCTGTCAAAGATCTTTTGGCGAACAGCAATTTTTGTAGCTCATTCCATCCTGTTACGTCTGCAATTTCCTCAAAATCAGCAACCCATCTTCTCACAGGATATTCTTTTCCATCAAACGTTCTAATGCTGTCTTCCACATCTCGAAAAGTCGAAGCAAAAGAGTTCGTCGTTTTGTAAACAGTATTGGTGTGCCTTCCTAAAGGATCGTCGTTAACTTCGTCGTTATTTCCTTTCGCCTTTTCATCTTCGTCACTTTTGGCTCTTTGTTCCTTTTCATTTATCTCCTCATCTTCTATCTCTGCGTCGTCTTCGTCCTTACGCTGTTCGTATTGGATCAACCAAAAACGCACAAATCCGGTCCACTACATCGTCTTCATTGCCATTGTAGTTCAAATCCAAAATACTACATACTGCTACCAAGTCTGGTAATTTTAATAAATTCTTTACATCTTCAATCTTTGCTGCATACTCGACTGACTGCTTTCCATGCCCAAACACTTACGCAAAGCTTTCCTTATCTTTCTAGGTTTCCCCTCATTACCTAAGGTTTTAAGTTACTATGTGTGATTTGATATTAAATTTTGGTAATATCTCGTAATGTTTGTTAGAATATGTTCAAATACGCTAAAACTGTGTTGAACCTTTTTTAGCGTAGCGGTTGGCAGCGCAATAGAATATAAGTAGATGTTCAAGAGAGTCAGATATATGTAAGATGTCCCGCATGTTCGTTATCTAGAATTCACGTATTTATTTTTCACATACAAAATATATATTAAAAATTACAATAAGAAGAGTGTATTTCTTTTAATCGATGCTATAACAGAAAATAAAACAACAATGTTAACATGACTTGTTTTTCTTATTACAATAAGACTAAAAAAAGTTAAACGTCTTCGTGAAATGGTGACCGTTACCCGCGTGTTTTCTACAAATATTTCTTAAGCTTCTAAGGACGTATTCGTTTACACTTCTAATAATCTAATACACTCTCATATAATAATAATTACATACAGCAAAATGAATAAAAATGTCTCTAATTATTGGACGACACTGTATACGATCCGCGATGTTTTCTCGAGTAAACATAAAAAGGATGTATCCTACCTTATTCGTACCAGATGTGCGCTGCTTTGTTTTTGCACACGTGGTTGCGACGCACAGTGGTCCAAAACCTCGAAAACACGAACTTTATTAATAGTGGACAATATTTTCATTGTTCAGCCTTCTAAACATATGTTTTGAACACGATTATGTTATATTGATACTTAGTAAGCTGTTTTGAGGCCTGACTATTTTTTTTTTGATTTGTAATAACCCGGAATCAACAATAATTACTAACAATGAAATTGGGTTTTGGAAACAGGCATCATTGTAAAAACGGAAGATTATGACGTTGTTTTGATTATGATTTAAAAGGTTATTTACTAGCAGGTAAATATCAGTACTCTAAATGTTAGCAGCAATAATAATAATAATAATAATAATATCAGATATTAATTGCAATTAATTATGATGTCATGCATCTGAATAACTCTAAAGGAGATAGTCCGAATTTCAACATGTGAGGATCAATAATTTTCTTTTCTATGTTAGACAAATCATTTAACTGGGAGATCGTTGCCTTACAAATATAACAGCGCATTGATGACGCAGCAGATAGCGCATTACAAATTTTTCCATCTATCATCGTTAAATGTAGTCCAAACGTTACGTTACCGAAGGATGTAGCATAGAAATTTAGATTTTTTATTTGGTCTTCAACGTATTTTTCTTCGATTCTCGATATTTCATCCGTTTCCTTTATCCATTGAAGCCTCAAAGGGCGACAAAACATGGTTGATGAAGGTCGAGGGTTCCTCCATAGCACTTCCCCTTTAACGTTAGTTAAACGAAGAGGTACTAAAGACGTAACAAACAAATATTCATCTTGCTGCCCATCAGTAAGAATGTTGAATTGTTTATACGCTGAAAATCCTGATGTACCGTCGAATCCCCACTTACTATGCAAAACCAGATCTTCAGAAGGTGAATGCAACTTTTGAGCATGTTGAACAGTTTTTAGAATGCTATCTACAGTTTTATTTAATAAATTCTGTAGGGGAACTTCACATTTTGTTTCCGTTATTGAAAGATGGTCCGGTAAAAACATTTGTTTGCATTCTAATATCTTATAATACGGTGGATATAAGTTATGTCCGTGAAAAGATGCGGAAATTCGTAATGTTGTGTACACTTCTTTAGATAGATTTAATGATATTATCAACGATAGCGCCTCTTCAGGTGTAAACGATGTTTGTGGATCCAATTCCACTTTTCTAAAATCCTACTTCCCCTTGTTGGTGTGGTTGAAATACATTGTGTTAACAGCTTAGCAGAATCTGAATCTCCCTCTTCCTTCAATTTCATAGCAGCAGCGTAGGAAAGTTCGCGAGCAGAAAAAGATTGCCGCAGATCTGAAGTTTTCCGACGTTTTACGGTTTCGCAACAGTCGAAATCTTTCACAGGCCGATCCAACAATTGGTGCTGTTGGGTGGATGTACTTGTGGATGCGACATTGTTCAAAAACTTATCGGGAAGCTCTATATTTTTCGAGAGCCACTGATGGTTTTTCTTCTCGAAATAAACCTTTTTGTAGGAGCAATCATTTAATCGTTTAAAATATGGTATGAATAATTGTAGTCTTAGAAATTCGGAAAGTTCCTTTTTCAGGTTATCGTCGGTGATACCAATTTTTTGTATAAAAAAATTTAAAACATTACTTTTTTTAGAGTCTTTGTCTTCACCACGTTTACATATTAACCGCTGATGCATGTCGAAACGCGTAGAACATTCCATATTGGGTAAAACTTTAATACAAGTCACGACAAATATAACAGCTTCGGACCAACTGTCAATCTTGAAATTGTTTGACAGAACCAAACACCTTTTGTTTTTTGTTTGTTTTTCTGTTCAACAACGCTGGCTGTGGAACCTACCGCATATGTCATTTCTAAAGGATGTAATAAATAAATGTGTTAATCCCATTGTGTGTGCGCTGAAGTAGTATAAGCTGAAACAGTATTTTCACCTCTATTCTGCAATATAGAGGCGCTGAAGTGGCTACTTTTCGAATAGCTCCATCTTAAATGTAACTACATAACCTTAGATTACAGCTGTCACTTGTTGTTATTTCAAATACTTGTCATTTTAAGTGCATAACTATAACCTAAATTTATACCTATCAGCTGTTGTCATATGTAACAACTGACGATCACCTTAAGTAGATAGATATTTTGAATAAGTAGCATTACGGTTGTCCTATCTGTCATAAAGCTAAATTGAATTCCTGCCATGTAGATGTGCTAAAGTTCTGCTCTAGCTGCCAAGTATGGCAGCGTTCTTCCTCTGAATAATCCTGAACTATGAAGGTTGGGGTCATCGCTAACACTATTGGAGCTACATTTTACGTTGAAAATATTGTTTAAGCAAAATATCTTGACCAATTCAGGGTTAATATTCCTACAACGTTTATTCCAATAAACATTTCATCACTAGTATACGCAAAACAGGTTGTTGCGTTTCCGGACGTTCCAATAAAACTGGCTTTTCTACTCAGAATTCGGATGCATTCGGATCTGAAATTGTAATATTCAAGTTCCTAGCATCCTTCTACATGATTTTATACCATTTGCACGATATCCGTTTTTGTCCGATTTTTTAAAAATCAAGAAAACACATTATAAGCATGATATGGGAGATACCTGATGAATGTCATATTATGACAACTAAGTGGCGTACAATGTCAAATCTATTTCATATTTCAACAACTTTAATAAAGGACGAACCTTCGACATTATGCCGATTTTATCCAAGTTTGGATCTATGCAATATACATTTCCCTATAAACGGTCAAATCAGAGAATCAATACAGGGGAATTGTTTACGGAATTTCACAGCCTACTGCACTATTTCTGAGATTTACGTTCAAAAATAAAATTAGTAGCAACACAACCAACCTTTCCGCAATGCATAGTAACAGTTTCTGTTCAAATAAAAAGAAATTTGTTTTCTGAATAACGTTCACATTTTTAAGGTTTTGGACCACTGTGCGACGGTTAGGCCGGCTTCGCATGGACATGCCCCGGCTCGGCTGCAACGTGGAATAGGTACCGACATCTCTCTCTGACTCGTACTCGGCCAAAATAATTGAACTCTTTTTTCTAATTATTTGCTCTTCTTAATTTGATTAATCTTCTAATTTTCGTATAAGCACTGTCTTTTTTGACTTATCCCGGTTGAGCCCACAAAACGTAGGATTTCGTTGGTTTGTTAAATTAACGTAGGCTTTGTTATGTTTAAAATGTTTTATTTTAAGTCTAGGGTTTGAAATATTATTGACACAAACTATGATTATGTATTCAATATAGATTTAGGTTTTAAATATCAACAACTTTACAACTTCAATATTATTTTCGTACAAATACGTCTTTACTTTTAAGCGTCTTCCGGTAAAGTGTTTGCGCGCGGCTTCCCCACCCTTGATCACGTTTCCTACATTTATAAGTAGTTGTTCATTATTGATATAAATTCCATTCAAATATACGTATTCCAACTCGTCAACAACTTTATTTAAAAACTCGAAACAGCTTGGTTTATTAAAACCGTGGAATAATCCTGCCATGAAAGGTTTATTTACGGTTGGATCTTCAGAATCAATAGATAAGAGAACCGGCCAAAATTGGCTATTTGAACTTTTGCAAAGAGGAAGTCCGTCAATATTGCAAGATAACGAAATAGTTCTATCAGTAAAAAGTTTTTGATAACATTTGTTTTCCAAAATTCTTTTTATGTTATTTTCAACTCCAATATGGCAATACTCTCTCCCTAAAATATTAATAATTTCTGACTTTGGTGTACGGATAAGGGGGAAAATTGAAACCAAATTCATGACAAATAAAAAGTAATTCATTCATACATGACTCTGTTAATAGATGTCGATACTTTAACGGCCACATTTTTATTTTTTCTACAAAGTTCAATTTGCCTACTTCAGAAGTTTCACATTTTTTCATATCAGATGCCGCGATATCGGAAACAAAACATGTCTCAACAGAGAACCCAACTAATTTTTCATTTTCAGAATCATTATTAAAACTTCTATTTACACATACTTTTGTTAGGAGAATTGATCCGTAGAACTTGTATATTTTAGATGTTTCGTCGTTGATATTTTTGTAATGTAAGTTGGTAGACGAATAATAATGGTGATATAGAGTAGAGTTGTTGTAACCGAAGAGAATTAAACGATATATATATATATGAAAAGTGTGCGTTTGATATTAGTTAGGTATATTAGAGAGGTATATACACATCAGAAGTGGGATACTACCAACATTGTTGTGGAGTAGATTAGAACAAGAAGCAAATTTGTGAAAGCGTCCATAGGAAGCGAGGGAAGAACAAAATGGCGAGCAATGCGAACGAAAAGGATTTTGATGATTCCAGAAACACATTGAACAGAATCAAGAAATGAATACGAGTGGAAGTATTTTGAGTATTGAAAATGAGGTAGAGTTGAATACAATCCCAGTAAAATCAACATTATGAACTTGAATATACAGTCCTTAGTTAATAAAATTGACCAACTCGAGATCGAGTTGAATAAGTATAATATTGACGTAGCGTGTATAACCGAACATTGGCTTAATAAAACTTATACATAATAAATACATGATCAAAGACTACGAGATCGCTAGTGCTTTTTGTGCAGAAATAAATATAGACATGGGGGAGCACTAGTACTTTGAAAAGATGTACAGAGTTTGAAATACTTAGTGACGTTAATAAGATGTCTGTAGAAAAGGATATTGAAATCGCAGCAGTAAAACTGATTAAATGGAATATGACAGTTATTTCTTTATATAGATCTCCTGATGGAAATGTGGACATTTTCATGGAAATTCTATCGGATGCCTTGAATATGATCTATCATTATAATACGAAAATATTCATAGCTGGTGATTTTAACATTAATTTTTTGAATGAAACTACTACTAAAGCCACATTATTGGATTTATTTCTCTCGTATGGTCTAAATATAACATCTCTTGAACCTACCAGAATTACATCTACTAGTGAAACATGCATTGATAATATTTTCACAAACATAGACGAAAATGAATGTTGCACTAAGACGTTGAATCTCCACATAGCAGACCACTGCGCACAGATTCTCGAATACTGGATCGAAGATGCTACTACTGTACAGAATGAAAACAAAGATATTAGACTATTTAACTGTCACAGTATTCAAGAGTTTATGAATAAACTTACTACTTACCAGTGGGAATGTAATTCTAAACGAGTCCTCTGCTGCGAAGCAGAGTAGTAGTTTTTTTTGAAACAATAAAGCTTTTTATGAGGAATGCTTTCCTGTAAAAAAAATAAATGATAATAGAAAGTGTAAAAGTACAAAGTTCACGAAAACATACAAAATTATGGAAAACAAGCTAGATGCATAGCAATAATAGCCAAAACAAGCAAAGATCAAGCTGCATACCAAATGTACTATGACTATAGAACTATGTATAAAACAGCTTGGAAAATGCAATCAGAAAAGATTATAATACAAGAATTGAAAGCTCTGATTAATAAACAAAAAGAAATATGGAAATTATAAGGGGACTAAAGGAAAGACAATGAACATACAAATAGAGCAAATATTAGCACTGAGACATGAATCAGTTCTTTACAGAGTACGACACACAAACATTTGACCCGAAACTGGTAGAGCCACTTGATTTTCTGAGGAGATCTAATAAAATGAATCCAAACTCATGCTATATTAGCCCAGTAACTCACGAGAATTAGAAAAAATATTAAGAGAATTAAAACTAAAGACACGCAAGATTGTTAGGTTTCTCCACTAAGCTGTTGAAAAACAGTTGCTCCAGCAATGGTTAATCCATTGTATCTATCATAAATCAGTGCTTGTATGAAGTGTTTTTCCGGAAGAAATGAAAATCGCAAAAATATTGCCGGTACATAAAAGGGAGATATCAATGATCCGAAAAATTACAGACCCATATCAATATACCAACGTTTTCAAGATTTTCGAGACCATAATTTCGGACAGATTAATTGCTTTTTTGAAAACACAAGTGATCACAGAAATACAACACGGATATCGAGAAGGAAAATCCACGATAACAGCATTGTCCACAATAATAAATGAGATCATCTCTGCACTTGATGAAGGAGAATATACTCGATTAACTTGTTGCGATCTGACTCGAGCATTTGACACAGTGAATCATAATCTATGCTGGATAAATTATTTTATTAATGGAATACGTGGAAACTGTTTTGATTGTTAAAATCATATCTGTCCAACAGACGGCAATATGTATTAATCAACAATGTTAACTCTCAAATGCAAACATTGCGTGTGGTGTACCGCAAGATCTATCTTGGACCACTTCTTATTTGTAATTTACGTGAATGATTGGAGCACAGCATACCAGCAATACCATCAGCCTGTATGCTGATGATATTCACTAGTTCACAAAAAGCTATAACTAAAGATGAGTTACTTAGCAAAAATGAAACGGTAAATGAAAAAAGCAGATCATTGGTTTAGATCTAATAAACTACTATTAAACCCCACTAAAAACAACATCTGGACTTTACACTAAAGAAAAACGAACTTACCACTAGTGTCAAAATCTTGGTCTCCACATTGACAGTAAATTGAATTGGTCTGAACATACCAATGGATTGGCGAAGAGACTAGCTGCCGCAGTCTATAGTAGGTTCGGATTAAAAATGTGGCTACTTATGAAGCAGTAAGATCGACATACTTCGCTAATTTCCATAGTGTTGCACCTATGGGATCAGTTTTGGGGAATGTCAACGGAAGCCAGTCGTATCTTCCTCCTGCAGAAGCGAGCAATAAGAGCTTATGTAACCTGAAAAGTAACATGTCGTGTAACAGTCATTCATAGACCATCGCATACTTACATATCTTGCGTATATGTAACTTACTGTCGCTAAATATATTCATAAAATCAAAATATTTACCAAAACTGCGACACACATAATTACAATACACGGAATAAGGAAGATCTCAGGTTACCGTACCACCGAGTGAACGCCACGAGGAAGTATGTGGATCACTGGGGTATAAAAGTGTTTAACAAGCTGTCGGATAAGATTAAATGCCTTCCGTATGATAAATTTACAAAAATTTGTAAAATGGTATCTGTTGACAATGCCTTTTACACATTGCAAGACTTTTTAGACTGTGACATGAACTAATTTGAATTTTATGTTTGTAGTTATTTATGTTTCACGAATGTTGTGTCTTATAATACTATTACTATGCATTGACATTTTATATTTCTGTACTTGTGATATTTGTTGACGTTTATGTAATTGTTATTACGATAAATATACATATATTATTATTATTATTATTATTACAGAGGGTGAAAAGAATTCAGGTGTCCGCAATGAAGCGTCAAATGTAAATGATATTTTAGCAACAGTACAATTATTATTACAACAGAATGCAGATATGCTACAAATGATGCAACAACAGAATAACCTCCCGAACAATTTCAAAAATTTTAATGTCATGCCGGATCTGTCGAAGAGTATCGAGAAGTTTGCTGGAGAAAAAGGACCTTATGATGGTTAGACAATATACAGGATACAGCAAATTTAAATTCGTGGCCAAATGCATTTATTCTCCAGACAGCCCGTATGAATTTAGTAGGTACTGCGAAGCATTGTATGAATGGGCGAAGCTCAGAAAAAATGTTGGGCAGATTTCAAGAACGCTTTGAAGAAACCTTTTGTTACCAAAGCAGCATAACAGATTGTTGGAAGAAAATGGCAGGCAAGAGTGCAAATGCATAAAGAAACGTGAGTATCTACTTTCACGATAAAGTTAAACTATGTAAAATGTTACATTTAAGTTTTGATGAAATCAAAGAACAAATTGCTATTGGATTATGGTCACGAGAGCTTAGTAATTCGATTTGAAATTGACTAAAAACTATGTAGATATTGATGATTTGTTTAGGGATATTGTGCAGTATGAAAGAGTCACAACTGCAAGACAGGAAAGAATCGATGGTAGCAACAAGGATAAGAGAAGAAAGAATGAAGTTACCGTAGATACATCTCAAGTAGTAAGAGTAAACCCGAAGAAACTCGTGGGACGAGCATAGAAATGAATAGTGTGCAAATTAAGAAAGAAAAGCCAGAAGGTAAGTGCTACAACTGTCGAAAGTTTGTGAATTAGCACGAGATTGTCCAGAACTGAAGAAAGAATTTATATGTTATAACTGCTCAGAAAAAGGACACTTGGCAAAGGATTGTAAGAAACCCAAACAGAGTACCGTAAACATTATAAACGATAAGGCAGGTAAGAACAGTTACCCGAAATACATTAAACAAGTTAGTGTAAAAAATAATGTTTTTATGCAACTGATCGATTGTGGTAGTTCAGATTGCACAATTCGCGCTACAGCTGCTATTGACAGTAATTTAGATATAGATCGAAAGGTGAGAATTGAAAGGATTTGGGCCTAGTTATTAACACTGTAAATCTTGTGGTATAGTAAGCTGCAATTTAAGTAGATATGTTTGAAGGAAAAGATATTAGTATGAGAGTGCCAGATGAGTGCCAACCGCGATTAGATTATTGCAGAATTTACAGGTTTTGCAATGTAGCTTTACTTTTAAAGTCGATGACTATTATGTTGTTAATATAGGGAACAATTAAAATTACCTTTGTTACAAAAGACCAATCTGTATAACTGGCTGTACAAGAGATGTAGAGGTAACATACGCAGTGAATTTATTACTGAAATGAAATGATTCATTTTTAATAAGTCATTGGATATGAATTACGTTTAAAATATTTGACATTGGAAGTGACGTTCTTGCTAGACCATGTAACATACGATTATTTAGAGACAACTTGTATTTTTCATTTATTTTTCCTTTCTACTAACATAATTAAAATGTGCACATTTTAAAACTTAAGAAGCATTGATATTACCAAGAAACGCTGGTAAGGAGGTGTAATTTATAATTAATTAATAAATTTACCCTCAAACAATACTAATTATTTGGAATTCCCTCATTCATGTATTCCTATGACTTATAGGGACTACAAATGTTAGTCCCGCATAAATCAGAAAAATTATTAACAACACTCAAATAATTATAATTGAAAGAAGTCTTAGTTTATTTTACGGATGACATTTATATCGGCATGTTTTTAAAATGAAATAAAATTTGGCAAAATAGTTTAATACTGTCACTTTCGCGCGCGATGACGCTTCAATAAGTAGATGTAGGCGAAAAGTAAATACAACATGTCCGTATCGCCATTTACAAGCTAACACAGACTGTGCCGAATGCTCAAAGCTACACCTGTCGGACAGTATGACGTCACTGTGTATTCGATTGCCCCAATACGCTACGTCCGAAGTCGCAGGTAAATTGAAAGAAAATAACAATGCGCTCGGTAGGCGTCTAGGGGGGAGGGGTAGCGAGAAAGGAACGAATCTTCTCTCCTGGTCGTCGCATTTCGAATCGTTGTTATTTGTTTCCTCAAGTGTACCAGCCAGTCTTTCGAGCAGAGATGTGGAATGTGACGAGAACGTCCCACCACTGAAGATCTGCTAACAATGTAAGTCTGCTATGGTTTGTGTTAATGTACTAATTTTTTCTAGTCGGGTATAGTCCATTTCACTCGATTACACTG
>RXPK01000149.1:1993619-2225157 GCA_004143645.1 Protaetia brevitarsis | reverse complement strand
GAAATTACTTTCGTTTAATTTGTTAAGTCTCTTTCAATCTAAACAATATTTTTTGAGCTTGTGGCTTTTAGCTTTAGTCAAATGCATGCTCTGTGATTGCAATCTTCCCTTTATTTTAGAAAAGTTTTTTCTTTAGATACTTCTATTGGGCAAAAGGTTGTCCCAAAAATACTACATAAATTACATGTAAATTAAAAAAAATAATATTTTAGTTAATATTTGCGGAAAACTTGTGGGATCAAATTGGACAAGCATGTTAGCTATATTTACGATGTATTGAATGGTTCATAAAATTAATATATTAAATGAGTAAAAAAAATATTATTTATTATTATTAAATTCGGAAAATATATTAAAAATGATAACTTTTATGCATGATATACATTTCGTAACATCTTTTAATGTAATTTGTTATATTTTTCGCAAGTAGCAATCATCGCTTAGCTAATGATACTACCACTCACCAAACTACAATTTTACGCATAGAAGAAAATACTCATTTGAACAACTTTTAAATATACGTCTATTTGAAGTTCGTTTTAATTAACATCTAATATATCTTTGATGTGGATAATTATTTACGCGTTTCCGCAAAACATATTGTTAAAATTTACTTTATAAATGCGTATCTCAGTATTGAAGTCTACGTGCAAAAAGTCAAGAGTGCAACTGCAAGTTGTATTCGACTTTGGCAGTTACTAAAATAATTTATGCTTTCTTAAAGAGAATAGCATTAAATATGAATAACATTGCATGCAGTAATATACGGGTTTTACAACATATTGTTTTTTTTTTTTTTAATTGTATGTTTGATTAGTTGTGTTTATATTTTGTCGCAAGTAGCATATTATTGCATTAACTATATTAATTATTGCCATTGCACGAAACTACAATTTACTCAGTAGGAGAAATATACCAATACATCATTTGAACGATCGTTTTTAGATATTACGTCTATGACCTTTCGAAGTTCGTTTTAATTATACATCTAATATTCTATTGACTAGATTATTTTGCGTTTCTACGAAATCTTATCGAAGCTACGTGCCGCGCAAATTAAATCAAACACAAACTGTTAGTTATACGCTTGGCACCATTTATTGTAGTGATGTACTTTTTGAAGATTAATAGGTAGAAGGAATGAATAATTTTATAAAATATAAAAATGTAAATTAACTATTTAGTAATGCATTTGATATATTTTTTACTTGTGTAAAAAATAAAGACAAGCTTAGTTATTTAAGTGTTTTTTTGTTTTTAATTATTGTTATTAAATCTTTAATTTATTAAACGCCATCGTTTTCTACGTAAAAGCGCTTTTTATTTTTAGAAAAATTGGGTACTTCGTGTCCCGTTCTTAGCCTTCTCAAACAGATGACGTATCTTGGCAAGTAATCTCTGCAGAATTATGTTAATGAATACTGTTAATTTCAGTATTCCTTAAAAATAAACTGTGATTTATCCGTTATACGAGGTTTGAGCAAAAAAGATTGAGAGATACTGTTAGTCTGCCAGTTGCCGGTGTATTGTTTTGACTGATTTTATCATCATGAAATTTCGAGCAGGTGCTCATCTTACGACAATATATCCTGATAGTTATATATAAATACGTTTAAAGCAAATACTTAGATTTCTATACATGCTATAATAATTTGACAAAAGTCGTTGAATTTAGATTTGTAGATTTGAATATTTTGAATAATATTTGTCGTAAAATGCGGTTGCGTATTCCTTTTTATACCCATGCCCTGTATTTTTCCACATACGGATGACTGTTTATTCAAACTCAGGAGTCAAATATCCATCTTAGTTGAAACTGCAACTATGAGGATATACAAATAGCCTAGTTGTTTGACATAGAAAAAAATTTAATCATTTGATATAGTCCCTGCTTTTATATCAATAAAGACAGTGTAAATGTCAAAAAACATGCACAAATTATTGTCGAATAGATCACAAGATTAAAAGGCATAAGACTCTTACTCAAGGTGAGTACACTTATTTGCAACATTTAAATCAATCAAACAAACTTAATACTAAGAATTCTTAATCAAAAATAATTTTTAATTAAAAACAGTATTCAAATCTGCCTTCCATTAGTTAAACAAGTCTTGAAATAAACCAACTACACATATTAAAAATCGAATTTAAACTTTCGTTACAGTTAGAATATCTAACGTCAAAATTTAAGAAATGCATTACATTTACCGTTTCTTGTTTATTCTAAGAGCAAGCAGCTACAATTCACGAAGAAAAAAGTATGTTAATCCAGAATTCTTTAATAATAATAATTTATTATTTCGTTAAAATTCTAAACCGTGAAAGTTTAACAATTCACTTGAATTCTATTTACTTCCTAAGGATACGAAATTAATTAATTTGTCGATTGCGAAATATAAAACCATTATGAAGAAAACAATAATCATTAATCACGTCTGCATGACCCCTAGTCATTTATTTTAATATACATTGCATCCACCCCGAATGTTCTGATACAAAGAAACATAATATAAATTAAAATATTCATGATTTAAGAGAACACACTTCAATATACTTTTGTTACACGGAAATATTTTTAAACTTACGTTAATCCATATATAGTGATTTCAAATAGTAGTACACAAAATTAAATGTTGTAATTATTTTAAGCATATTTAACCATGCGGCTGGTACTAATGGGCCAAGGCACGTCCCACTCAACCACAAGATATACACAAAAAAATGCCAGTAATCGGTGCATTATTTTTATTTATTATTTTTTACGTATTTTTATAACGATGGTATCAAAGTTCCGTTCGCACAACAGACACTAGCGCATATACGAACGCTGTTCCGGGACCATTTCCGATGTACCATTTCGTTATGATCGACGTCGTTTATCTTCCCAAATGCCTTATGCGTTGCTTTGGGCACGCAATTCGTGTCTCAGTAACTCTTGATCATTTAATTGCATCGTTTTCAACGCGTACGCGCCTGTGTGATTTCAAAGGCTTGTGTGCTGACGGTTATTATAATGATGGAAGTTTAATTCACCGCACTTCATATGAGAGAAAACTTTTGATAGAGAAAGGAAAGACCTATTCCTGATCTTCAATAACTACACTTCCACAAGTAAAACTCAACTTACAATAAAAAATATATATTGAAAAATATGAGTGGGATGTGTGATGTCACTAAGAATAAACTATTTGTTTTATCGTGCTTTTTTAGAAAAGATGTTAGTGCGGTGGAATAAACAAGTGTTAAATGATTTAAAGCATATCGCAGAGAGTGCAAAAAGATGCCGTTCTCACGATGAATGCATGCGTGGGTTTTAATGCTCTAGGCAAAATGGCATACGTAATAGTTAGACAGTATTTTATTTAGGACATTAAAATTAAGTACAACACGAAGATGTGGAAAAATCGTCATATTTGGCTCGGTTAATAGTGTAAAAAAACTGTGAAATCTTATCCTATTGACAGCCGTTAAATTAAAGTGAACGTTTCAGTATTTATGAGGCAAGGACTGTGTGCATAGTACAGGTGGTGTTCTGCCACTTTTAGTTCATAACAACATAACCTAAAAAGTTTTGACGAAACTAAAACTGTTGGATTTATTGTTAAACTCCCATGTCGACAGAGAGTGTGACGATGTTTTTCCACCCTCAAACGCATTACAAACTTTTCTTGAGAAGCACAATATCAGAACTTCGACTGAAGCATTTTACAACAAAATCATAGACGTCTGCATGAAAATAGGAAATGGATTTTTGTACAGAAATAGACAAGTTTTGATTTTGTTGCCCACCCTCTTTTCATAACTCACGAGCCGCCACTGGATTTAACATATATAACATAGCAATATATTATTATATTATACTCCAGTAGTACAGAAAAGTTGCTCCGGGTTATAATCTTATTATTCAGACTATTTCTTTTTTGGCATGCACATTTCAATGACAAATCAACATAATTTTTTTGAAAACAAACAATTAATGAAAATCTCTCTCCGGTTGGTGAGTTCACATACTAGATGAATTATATCAATTGTCAAAATTAATCCTTTTATTTATGTAAATAGGCTACTTATTTCTCCTATTTCCTAAAGATTGCGGAAAAATCATGGACTTCAGCTATTGGATTTTATCTTACAATTTTTTTTCTTCCTTCCCGTCAAGAGCACACGCATTTGACCCCTAAATAAAACCCATGCTGCAACCAAATTTGGATCTTGTGTACCTACTTAATATTAAAAATCAAAATATGCCACATATATAACTTAATATAACTTTGGAATAATCGCTTTGTATTTACCGCTTAGGACAGGAAGCTACAAATATTGAGTGCGATAAGTCAACTGCATTTGATATAAATTGTAGCTTGCATGTCAAAACCTTTTCAAAAATCAATAGAAATTTCACGTGACACTCAAAAAAAAATGCGATCTCCATCTTCCATCCGCTTCTCGGATGTTTGAAGTATAGCCGCTTGTTGAAAAAATAACGCGTCCGTGGAGATCGTAGATTCTCCCGATCTCGTTGGAGCTTTTAAAAGCGAACACGGGCGAGTTGTTGCCGCCGCTGCCGGAGTCCGGGAAGTGCAATAAAATTAATGGCAATATACACCCGGCGGCTAATATATTTGCTACAGATATGCCTTCTTAGAATAGTTACTATAATTTGCGGGTAGAATTTTTACTCGCTGCGCAAACGGAGATACCGATCTCACGTCTAGTATGCACCTATCTATATACCTGAAGGATAATTAAGCGACTCGTTCTCATTTATAAAAATCTAAAAATTCCCCGCACAGGATATTGCCTTAATTATAAAGCTCGATCGAGTAACAGTAATAAGCGTCGTCTAATTTTGTCATTTTATAAATTACGGGACGAGAGTTAGTGCGACTTTTTAGCTATTTAATCTTTTTTCCCGGAGCGTCCACGCATTCATATCTCATACTATCTAAACTCAGACACACAGTGGAAGTATGTAAAAGAGCGTATGTGCGTGTCATTATTCGTCATTAAAATTAATATTCCAGCAAATGGTAAATCATTACCGGTCATTAGGGATGTCGAGTTTCACTTAAAGGTACAAATTACTACCTAGAGGGTATCGGGAGAAAAGGACTAAATATGTTTTAACAAACTAGGTACACAAGTGCTTCTAATAAGCCTTCTTGTATACATGAGTAGAAAAGCAAAATGACAAGAAAAATATTCGAAATTATCAACAAGTGTTTGGAGAGAAGCTACATAGTTGGAATACCTACTAATTTTATTAAATCTATATAAGAAAAATAAGAGCAGAAGGTAGGTATATTAAATATAATGAAACAATTCTCTTTTTCTTTTTAATTTCGGCCGACTTTAATTATTAAAAATTCTAATAAAATACAGAATTCTATTTGTCTACAAACGTTTCGCCATTTTTTTATTAAAGTCTTCTTCAGGTCATTTTTATATCATGTTTTTTTTTTAAATCTAAAATTAGTGGCGTATAAACATTTTAAATTGGTATTTTACATGATAGTTTTAATGTTGACGTTACAGTCACTTTTTATAAAACGTTATAGGATCTGGTGTCATTTAGATCTAATTGTAAAATTATTTACTAATGATTCACATAAATTCAAAAATTTAAAATACTAGTAATACAAACATTTTAAAACAATAGTTCATAATTAAAAGTTCTCTGTCATACATGTCGATGTCAAAGATTTATTTTTGTTATTAAAAACTTATTTGTGTATGCATGTTTTCTTATAATGTGTTGAAGTGGTAAGAGCAGAATCTTCATATATGTAATTTTTTTAAAACAATGAATATACGGGGTATTTTTAAGATAGTTAAATAAATAATGAGTTTAGTGAGAGTGAGAAAGGCTTCGCTCGTGATTCGTTTCATGAATGAACTTCTTATCTCAATTCTGAATTGAAATAAGAAATTTTATTCATTAAATTTTCGATCGCTTTGCCAGTGATGTTTTGGATTGTTCGAACACTAATTGTGTATAGTTGGTATTTCCTCTCTCTGTTTCACTAGTTTGTTTGTTAATATACATACAATGATATTTCATTGATATCTTTTTTAATTTTTGTCTTGTTTCATTAAAAAGTTGGACACACGTTTGAACTATGTTAAGTCACACCTTAGCCGTAACATAACAAAAACTTTAAACGCGTCTACCGTAAAATGATTGGTTATCCCATTCTTTTTTAATTATTGATCTTTAAAATGAATTATATTTGTTAGTTTATTAAACAACCGTAAACTTTACTTAAATTACTTATGTCGCTTTTATCATTTACTGCAGGTTTATGTTTTTCCATTTGCCACATTTCCTTAAATAAATCGTTTATAATAATTATTTGCTTTATTCAGTATTTTTACTTTTCAAAGTCAAAACTGTGTTTCTTTTTCTATAGTATGTTTGGTTAGAGCAGTGGCATTATTGTTTGTTATTATGCTATATTTGTATGCGTCGTATAGCCTTTTATCGATGTTTGTTTTGTTTGCCCTATGTACACTCCCTCACATCTTTGCATTCTATTTTGTGTATTGCATTTGTTTGCTTATTTTCATTTATTGGATCTTTTGTTTTGGTAAAGAAATTCCTATTAGAATTATTAGGTATATGTGATACTATTATTTTGTATTGTTTAAGTACCTTTCGTATATTTTCTGATAAATTTGAAACATAAGGTAACGCTATGTACTTGTTTTTTTCATTATCTTTGATTCTTTTATCTTGTTTTGCCAATTGTATAATCTTTTTTTTTTGATATATTTATTAATAATATTTTGTGGGTAATCAAAAATTCCACACAACGGTCTACTAAGTTACTAATTGTACTAATTTTATATTTCATTGGTGTTTGTGAAAAATAATTTAAGAATCTGCCACAATGGGTAGATTTAATAAACCAATTTGTATAAATTTGTCCTTGTTTATGTGAAATTTGCACATCCAAGAAATTTATGGTTGATTTCTTTTCATTTTCACTGGTGAATTGTAAACGTGGATGTAAAGAGTTGAATTTTTCGAGAAATATAGTTACTTTTATTTTTAGGAATAATTAGTATGCAGTCGTCGACATATTTTTTGAAAAACGGAATGTTAAAACTTATATTATTTAAAACCGTTTTTTCTAGTTTTTCCATAGTTAAGTTGGCAATTACTGCTGATATTGATGATTCCATTGCAGTACCAAATGTTTGTGTATAAAAAACTTTATTAAATTTGAAATATGTAGTGTCTAAACATAATATCGTTGCTTATACAAATTCTTCTAGGGGTAATGATGTATGTAATTTCTTTCTAGTTTTTCCATAGTTAAGTTACTGCTGATATTGATGATTCCATGGCAGTACCAAATGTTTGTGTATAAAAAACTGATATTGGTGATCCCATGGCAGTACCAAGTGTTTGTGTATAAAAACTGTTGTTAAATTTGAATATGTAGTGTCTAACATAATATCCTTTGCTTCTACAAAATTCCTTTAGGGGTATGATGTATGTATTTCTTTCTAGTTTTTCCATAGTTAAGTTACTGCTGATATTGGTGATCCCATGGCAGTACCAAGTGTTTGTGTATAAAAACTGTTGTTAAATTTGAAATATGTAGTGTCTAAACATAATATCCTTGCTTCTACAAATTCTTCTAGGGGTAATGATGTATGTAATTTCTTTCTAGTTTTTCCATAGTTAAGTTACTGCTGATATTGGTGATCCCATGGCAGTACCAAGTGTTTGTGTATAAAGACTGTTGTTAAATTTGAAATATGTAGTGTCTAAACATAATATCCTTGCTTCTACAAATTCTTCTAGGGGTAATGGTGTATGTAATTTCTTTCTTTTATTGCCTCAATTGCTAATTCATTAGGAATATTAATGTATTACAAAGTAACATCTAATACTCGCATCTAATAAATTATTAAAAGAATAAATTATTCTTATTTAAATATATTCAGATTTCAAAGTCAAACTGCACTCCCTAAAATTTCGTAGCAAAAGAGAGTGCCCTTGAATAACACTCCATGACAAAGTTTTATTAGAATCTACCATTTATAAAGAATATATGTGTGATATACATATATCCGCATAGTTTGTCTATTAAGTACGTAACATTTTAGCGTGAACTCTTTATTTACTATAATAGTAAAATACAACTTCAAAAAATTCTCGATTAAAATGTGATTAACCTTTTATTAGATTAAAAGCTTCTTATTCTTATTACTTCTTCTTATATACCTCTTCTTCTTTTTCTTGCTCGTCTACGTAGTCCCTCCGCCATGCCGATAGCCGTAGCGGTTTTTGTATAGCAGCACATGAGCACGTGAACCCCCTAAACAAATCGTCGATTACAAACTAATAAAATCTATTACTCGATCTTAATATATTCGTGAAATATAACGGAGCGAAACGAATAAACCACGCGACGTTCCTTTCTATACATATGCATATACATCGCGAGCAAGCGACCGACGACGGAGCACGTGCGCCAAGTAGGCGGGACTACGTTGATTCTATCCAATGCCTAGCCGCATAAAGGACGTAGCGGAGGTGGGGAGGGATACGGCAAATTCCATAAGAACGTTGCACAAATTGAGTGTGCTCCTGTGCTCGCTTTCGTTGCGTTCTCGGGTCACGTTAACAAATCGATCGACATCAACGTTCAGATATCGTGTTTTACGGATAAACTATATTAGGTATATATGTTTTGTTTATGAATGACTCACCGTTCACAGGTCGTAACTACCATAAGAACTAATACTGCTTGTTGGTGACAGTTTTATAATGAAACCAAGGGTGCGTAATTATTTTATTTATTAAATAACATACTGCTGTAGTTTTTTATTAAAAAAAACAATTATCTGAATAAATTTCTTAACTTAATGATATTTTCATTTGAAAGTGTTTTTGATATTTTAGGGTAACGGTGTATTTCTTTATACTTTAAGTTTTAACAGAATTTTCGTGACTATATATAACATTATATTATTTATTTCACTATTGCTATATTTTTCCGTATTGGATGGATTTGTTTCCAGGTTTTTTTTTTTTTTTGTTATCTGGCTCTCTGCTTCGTACGTGCGAGCGAGAGAGCCAGGGTGATATAAATATCGGAGTGGCTCACATGTGTTGTTTTCTTTTGCTTGGAATTTAAAAAAATTAGTATATTAATCTATTAATTTGTTGCTGATATTAAGCCAGTGCTCAATGTTTAATCACACTCGTGCAGTTTAGATGAGTAATTAATACAGGTCTGTATTAAATTTTTTAATAATAATCATTTATTGTCCTACATAAATGAATACAATATAATGTATATAAAATTAATTGAAAATTTTTAATTGAAAAAATTTCAGGACAAAAGGATCCAGATCAGTTAAAGTTAACTGCTCTACCCCTGGATCCACATACCCAAAACAACACGCATTTGTATACAAACACACAAAACCTAAAACTATTACACAAAAAAAATATATATATATATATATTATAAGTATATAAGTTAGATGCTCTTGAGATGGAACACATTCGCATAAATTACCAATTAACATAAACATATTAAAATGAAATACAATAATGGACATTAATAATGCAGTCACTGTTCCCCAAGAAATATGGCTTTCAATCTGGCTTTAAACACCCGTATGGATAGACCTTTCAGTCGATCAGGCAAGCTATTATAAATGTTTACAATGTTGTATGAGAAGGATCTGGTGTATATAGCGCTGCAGTACATGGGTGGAGACAGCAAATGTCGAAACCGAAGATTAAGGTTGTGTACGTCTGTCCTGAACGAAATTTTATTATAAAGGTATTGAGGTGTTTTCCGCGTAATCACTTGATGCGACAGAACAGCGTAATGAAGTAGTCTGCGATATTTCATGTTTAGCCAACTAGCATATTTTAAGGTGTAGGAAATAGGTCGTGGTCTCTTAATGCCGTAAATAAATCGAAGGCAAGCATTTTGTACTTTCTGAATGCGATGGGTGTCGTTATAATCTAAGCATGGGCCGTACACAACATCACAATAGTTGAAATGGGAGAGAACCAGAGTATCACACAGCAGCTTCTTTAGTTTCCCATCAATATATTCTTTACTACCATACAGTACCTTCAATTTCGCATAAGCCAGTCCAAGTATCGAGCTAACATGCCTCCTAAACCTCAAGTCCCCATCAAATGTAACACCTAAAATTTTCGTGGTTGATGACAATGTCAGCGGGCAATTACCCAACGAAAGCTTTATCCTGTTTGATATTGCTAAACGAGTCGTTTTTCTGCCGAACAATACAACTGCAGTTTTTGTCGGATTTAACTGAAGTCCGTGTTTCAAAGAAGATGAAAGAACGCGATCCAGATCAGAATTAATTCGTTCAACAGCCTCATCAAGATCAGATACCGCAAAAGAATAATAGAGTTGGACATCATCGGCGTACATGTGATATTTGCAATACTTCAAATTATTTAAAAGGAAGGCGGTATAAATAGAATAGAGCAAAGGACCCAGTACGCTTCCCTGTGCAATGCCACTTGTTAAATAGACACTATTCGAAACAGTTCCATCTAAACAAACTTTTTGTGTTCTACACTTAAATAGTTCTTAAAAAATTCAATTGAGCTATTACTAAAGGAGATATAACTCAAAATACTTAGCAGCAATTCGTGGTTCACGATATCAAAAGCTTTAGAGTAATCTAAGCTCACAAGTACTGTCACTTTCCCCCATCGATACCAGAAAGGATATCGTCCGCGATCGAAGCCAAAGCCGTCGCACAACTGTGACCAGAGCGGAAACCCGACTGGCAAGACGGCAAAATGGAGCACGCATCCAAAATTCCCTCACCTGATCTGCAACAACCTTCTCCACGATCTTAGACGAGTTGGAAGAATACTAATGGGCCTCAACTGTTTGTATTCAGTTGGATTAGGGACCTTAAGGATAGGAACCACCAGAGCCTCACCCAACAGGAAGGAAATATACCGTTAAGCAAACAAAAGTTCACCATGTAGGTAATGTGAGGCAAAAGATATGGACAGCACATTTGCAACATATGGATATTAATACCATCCGCACCATAGCAACTAGACTTAATAGTTCTAAGAATAGATAAAACACTTCCCCAGTAACTCCACGAAAAACAAACGGCAATACAGAAGCATTGAACTTATTGACAGATAGAAGGCATTCAGGGAGGGATCCACGCATTTCGAATTATAGAATCAACAAAAAACCGATTAATGTTATCAGGATGACACAGAGTAGGCGGAACGCCAGGGGTAACCTTTTTATAAATATTATATTTTTTTAATTCCTTCCAAATTGTGTTAACATTAGTATTCCTAAGTCTATAGTTAAGAAACGCTCTTTTCTCGCGTTTAACTGCATTATTGGTGAAATTACGCAATTGTTTATAATAATCAAGAGCGGCTCTAGTACCCACCCTCTTGCACGTTGTAATGCATTGTCTCTCATGTTCATCATAAGACGAATGTTAGGTGTCAACCACGGCGCAACAGCTCTATTAATTCTTTTAGTAATAAGTGGGGCATAAAAATCAAACAAAGATAAAACGTTAGTATTAAAACATTCAACGACTTCATCTATACTATCAAAACAATACATAGCGTTACAATTCATATATAATAAATCAACATACAAGTGGTCAGCATTAACCGAATTGAAGCACCTATACGTTAAAGTAGCAGGAGTGCGCTTGCTCACAACATCAACAGAGCATTCAGCATGAACAAGGAAGTGATCGCTTACATTACCCAAATCAACAGCGCCGACTGAGTAAAGTCTGTACTGGTGATAATGACATCGAGAAGAGAAACTGAGTTACGTGCAATTCTAGTCGGCGAACTAATAGTTTGCGTTAGACCAAACTCGTTTAAAATGATATCAATTTAAGATAATTATCACTCACAACGTCTAACATGTTAATATTTAAATCACCAGTACAAACAATATCATTATGTCTAATATATAAATCGGAAACGACGTCTTCCAAAAAAGAAAGGAATAATGGCACATCAGTAAAGGGAGGCCTGTAAATAACACCTAAAGCCAATGAATAGTACTGAAAACTATACTAAGCCACAGATGTTCGCAAGTATCATTTTCGCCTAAATTAATTATATTATAGGAAAAGCCGCCCTTTACGTAAATTCCAACACCACCGCCACGCCTATCGCCCCACCTATCCTTTCTCTCAAAACTATAGCATCAATATTTAACAAGTTAGAGCTAATATTACTAGTGAGCCAAGTTTCGAAACAGTGACCACATCAAACTGACTAACTAATACAAAATCTTTTAAGCTGCCAAATTATTTAAGATAGAAGGGTATTAATGTGAGCCACTTTAAGATTCATATGCATCATTTAAAAAAGAAAAAGACTCTGTGCAGTGACCATCTCCGCATACAAAAGTTGATAATAATAAAGCAAAAACAAATCACATAATGACATAGATATGTACATCACATAAAAATCAGTACAAGATAAGAAAAACAATATTAATGCCAAATGTAATATAATTACACCAAGAGTCAAACCATGATACAAAAAAGGAATTAAAGAAAACAGAATATAACAGGCTAGTTACATTTAAATATTGTCTAAGTCTTCAAAGGATTTGATCTTCTGGACGCTATTCCCAACTTTAATTTTAACATTACCGTTCATAGTCCAAACATTCCGATTGCCATATTTCTGACGAGCGGCCCTGTATAGTTTGTATCTCGGAGCACTTAGATCTTCCGTAATAAACACGTCGCTGCCCTTCAACTTATTGCGATTTCTTATAATGGTTTCCTTGATGTTGTACCTCGTGAATTTGACAATTATTGAACGAGATCTTGTACATTAACACGACCAACTCGATGACAACAATCCATATCATTGATTCCTACTTTAACTTTCAGCTGATCGTTAAAAAAGTTGTTAATTTAGAATCTAATTCTCATTGTCTGTCTCGCTAATTCCATCAATTCTGATATTGCTTCTTCGAGAATATTGTTCTAGTTCATCGATTTTGTTTGTAAGGAATTTATTTTGTTCTTCAAGAGCAACGCATTTCTCCATGTAGTTTTTAATGTTGCATCGATCTTTTTATCTATACTTTTTACGAATCGCTCTGTTATCTTCTGAATAAATCCTTCGTTTTCAATCAGTTCTTCAATGCAAACTTTAAATACAGATGTTCAGGCGCTAACAATATTTAAATTTCCCGCCGGTCTTTATTCCCCCTCTCTTAACGAAACAAACTACCCGCCAAAAAAAAAGAAGAAGAAGAAGATTGAAGCGAGTCTAGAACAATAGCGTGACAAGTGTATCGTTTGTTAAACGTTTATTTTCTATTTCATAAGTTAAATGTCACAAATAAAACGAAATTAATATACAGTCCACTTCTTATTTTCGGTATCAATTTACCCCAACATATTTTGGTCCAAATTCGAGTCGGATCACAGCGATAATCGTCGATAACCATCAAGCCACGTGGAGAGGTTATTTCGTACATACAAGCAAACAAGCAACAAGGAAGCATCAAGCAAGTTAATACGAGTCATACAAGTAAGTCCATTTATCCTTCTTATCCTAATTCTAGTTTTAACCCCTTGAATTCGATTTGTGCTAACGATGAAAGATTTAACTCAATTAAAACGCAGTAGATCTCAAATCAAATCTACTTTGACACGATGTAAGCATTATTACGAATCAATAAATAACGCTGATGTAGACGATTGTACTTATAGCGAGTTGAAAGTACGTTTAGAGAAATTAAACCCTTTATTAGATAACTTTAACGATATTCAATCATGTATCGAAGATTTACCGGGTATTGAGAACGCGGTTGAACAAAAGGAGCGCGCGGAATTTGAAAATGAATATTATGCACTTTATGCCTCTATCGAGCGAGCGATTCGACAATTCATTTCAAAGTCGGATAACGCGAACGTAAATACCGGTAAAAACAAAAATGAAATACACGTTTCAAACCAATCGCAAACCCATCCCGTACAGGTACAGTTACCCATACTTCAGTTACCAACGTTTAGCGGGGAATATACAAAATGGGTAGAATTCAGAGATAGATTTGAAGCACTGGTAGGTAGCAGCACGGTACTATCAGACGTACAAAAAATGCATCATTTGCATTCGTGTTTACAAAATGAAGCGTTTGAAACAATTAAATCCATTTCAATTAGTGGTACTAATTATTCTATAGCTTGGAACGCGTTAAAGGAGCGGTACGAGAAAAGCCAGTTAATTATAAGTATGCACACGCAAAACATTTTAAAATACCCGAGTTTGCTCAAGGAATCGGCAAAAGACTTGCGCCAGTTTTATAATTCGATCAAGAATAATTTGGAAGCTTTGCGTGCGTTAGGTGAACCTGTCGATCACTGGGACACTATTTTAATAAATATTTTAATAAACAAAGTTGACAATACCACCAAACGTGAATGGGAGCACCATTGTGCTAAGCAAAATGTAAATTTCTCTAATCAAAACAAACCAACCATCAATGATCTATTTAATGTTATAAAAATAAGATGTGAATTATTAGAAAAATTAGATCTCCAGAAATTAAATAAACAAGATAACCTAAAATTCGAATCAAAAAATAAACACACAACTGCATACACGACTATAAGTAGCTTCAGTTGTTTCTATTGCAAGAAAGATCATACAATTTACAAATGCGATCAATTCTTAGCACTTTCACCTACAGCAAGATACGATGAGGTTCGAAAGTTGAGGTTATGTATCAACTGTTTACGCGCGAATCATAATGCATCAAATTGCAAGGCTTCAACTTGTAAAAGGTGTAAGAAATCACACAACACACTTTTACATTTTGAACAGAAATCAAACAATGAATCAGATAATACATCTAACATAGATCCAAAATCAATCACCTCAAGCAGTTCTTCTAATCATACTATAAATTCAATATGCAATGTGATCACGAATCAAACTCTTTTAGCGACCGTGTTAGTTCTAGTAGAAGATGTTAAGGGCAATCTACATCAATGCCGCGCATTGCTCGATAACGGTTCTATGAGTAATTTTATTTCCGCAAAATTATGCAAAACTTTGAAATTAAATACTATGAACATTAACTTTTCAATCTCAGGTGTAGGTCAAATTACATCCAATGTACAGGGTTCAGTTAATCTGAAAATCTATTCAAGAGATAAGCGTTTCACGACAAATATTTCCTGTTTAATTTTGCCAAAGGTCACTGCTGATCTACCATTAGCAACTTTCAATAAAAGAAGTTTGCATCTTCCAATTAACATACATTTAGCAGACCCTACGTTCAATGAAACTAGTCAAATCGATTTATTACTAGGAGCTTCAATATTTTGGGAGGTTTTACGTGCAGGGCAGCAACGACTGTCAGATCAATTATATCTACGAGATACAGCTTTCGGGCATGTGGTAGTAGGTACTACTAATGTAGCCTGTCACAATTCTACTTTAACCAGTTTTTGTTCTACAACAAGGCTAGAACAGCAATTCACAAAATTTTGGGAAATAGAGGAAGTCAATTCAGATATTCCTTTATCGAATTCAGAGAGGCATTGCGAGGAACACTTTCGAGCTACAATTAAGAGAAATCTGGAAGGCAAATTTATTGTTAGTATTCCGTTCAAAGAACAATATAAAAATTTGGGGCATTCCAGAGATCTCGCACTACGTCGATTCAATTCTCAAGAATATCGATTAATGAAACGTCCAATGTTACACAAGGACTATGTGGATTTTATGAGGGAATATATCTCTTTAGGTCATATGGTTGAAATTACTGAGAACGACAGTCGCGAAGAATTAAATTATTACATGCCGCATCATGCAGTAATAAAGGAATCAAGTTTAACAACGAAGGTGCGTGTTGTTTTCGATGCGTCAATGAAAACAGACAGCGGGCTTTCACTTAACGATGTTCAACATGTCGGTCCTACAATTCAAAGCGATCTATTATCAATAATTTTGCGATTCAGAATTTGCAAGTATGTTATGACAGCTGATATTGCGAAAATGTACCGAATGATCTTACTTAAACCAGATGAATGTCGTTTTCAAAGAATATTTTGGCGCGAAAAATCGACCGATGATTTAAAATGTTATGAACTCAAAACAGTTACTTATGGGACGGCTTCTGCGCCCTATTTAGCGATACGTTGTTTACATGAATTAGCGTTAGAACACGCGACTAGTAAACCTATAGCAAGCGAAGTTATTAGAAATAGTTTTTACGTAGATGATTTTTTATACGGTTCTGACTCTAAACATGAATTAGTACAAGTACAACAAGATGTTTCGGCAATACTCGCGTCCGCGGGATTACAATTAAGAAAATGGCTAACCAATGATAAAAAATTATACCCAGAGTTTAACATACCCAGCGACGAGGGAAATAGCGTATTGAGGTTAGGGGAAGGCGAGTCTAATAAAACGTTAGGTATTTGTTGGGAAGCCAAATCTGATATCATTAACTATTCTGTAAAGTTCACTTCAAATTCTAGTCAAAAACGAATAACTAAGCGTTCTATTTTATCCGAGGTGTCACAGATATTTGATCCATTAGGATTACTAGGTCCAATAATAATCACGGCCAAATTATTAATACAGCGTTTATGGCAAGCTAAAATTTCTTGGGATGACGCAATTCCGCAAACCTTGGAGAACGAATGGATCGAATTTCGCGATAATTTACAAGGCATCAAGGAGATAAACATTCCTAGACATGTACTTCTTCCAAATTGCGTGCGCAAGGAACTTCACGGGTTTGGAGATGCAAGTGAAAAGGCGTATGGTGCTTGCATCTACATACGTTCTATTTCTTCAGATAATCGCGTATCTAGTCAATTATTATGTGCGAAGAGCAAAGTTGCACCTGTAAAGCAAATTACTTTACCGCGGCTCGAACTTTGCAGTGCTCTTTTATTAGCTCAACTTTTTGACAAAGTACGTAAATCACTAAGCATTAAATTCGATAGCGTACACCTTTGGTCAGACTCAACGATAACCCTATCTTGGATACGAGCTCCACCAAATCGTTGGAAAACTTTCGTTGCTAATCGAGTTGTGAAATCCAACAGCTGACACGCATCCAAGATTGGAATCATGTTTCTTCGGGAGACAACCCAGCTGATTTGATATCGCGAGGGGTGTCTGTGCAACAACTTCAAAATTCAATGCTATGGCAATCAGGTCCCTCTTGGCTGTTGCACCACACTTTACCTACTTTTAACGCTAATTTAGAAACAGACGACAACGACTTACCAGAACGTCGGGTGATCGTAACGTATACCGTATTAAATCAAGACTCTAATATTTTTAACCGGTTCTCAAGATTAATTAAACTGCAACGAGTCATTGCTTATTGCATGCGATTCATAAACAACTGTAAAGTAAAGAAGAATGTTAGAACGTATACCACCTTAACTGCTAATGAAATGCAAACTGCCACACATGTATTAATTCGACTAGCACAACAGGAGGCTTTTCCTGTAGAATACCAATGTTTAGTTAATAATAAGGAAATTAGTTCCAAAAGTAATCTGCTCTCGTTAAATCCATGGATGGATAATGGGTTAATGCGTGTTGGCGGTCGATTACTAAATAGTAGATGCAATTTTTCCAAGAAACATCCAATCATTTTACCGAAAAAACATAAACTTACGACTTTAATCTTTAATTTTGAACACGAGCGTTTACTGCACTGCGGTCCTACCATGCTTTTATCGTCAATCAGGGATCGCTATTGGCCGATTTCTGGTCGCAACATTGCCAGAATGACCGTGCATAAGTGTGTAACTTGCTTCCGTATAAAACCAAAACCTGCAGAATACCTTATGGGTAACTTACCTGAGGCACGGGTAAACAGATACACGCCTTTTTATAACACCGGAATGGATTTCGCTGGTCCATTTATGTTAAGAGACAGAACGACAAGAAATCCAAAGTTTGTGAAGGATATGTTTGTTTATTTGTGTGCTTGGCCACCAAGGCTGTCCATTTGGAGGCAGTGTCTGACCTATCAACACATTGTTTTTTGGCCACATTAAAGAGATTTATCAGCAGACGCGGAAAACCACTTAATATTTATTCAGACAACGGAAAAAATTTTGTTGGCGCTGAGGCTGAAATCAAGAAATTTTTGTCAATTCAAAATTCTACTATTTCTGACTTTCTAACCAAGGATAATATAACATGGCATTTTATTCCTGCTCGCGCACCCAACTTCGGCGGTATTTGGGAAGCAGGAATAAAGGGCGTTAAGTATCATTTGAAGAGAATTGTTGGTAATGCTCATCTCAGTTTCGAGGAGTTTTTAACTATTTTAGCACAAATCGAATCAATTTTAAATTCCCGACCACTGTGCCTCTTTCTTCCGATCCTGACAATTTAGATCCCCTTACCCCGGACATTTCTCATCGGGAAGAGTTTGGTCAGCTTACCAGAACCAGATTACACAAAAACTCCAGAAAACGTCTCAAGAGTACTAGCGATTACAACAATTGGTGCAGCACTTCTGGAATCGCTGGCACAAAGAATACCTGAGCGAGTTGCAAACAAGAACGAAATGGAAAAGGGATGTGAAAACTTCAATCACCGAGGGATCTATCGTCCTTTTGAAGGAAGAGAATCTCCCTCCAATGCGATGGCGCCTTGGCAAGGTTATTCAACTATATCTAGGCAGTGATGGAGTCGTGAGAGTTGTTGGGCTACGAGTAGGAGACAGCGTTATTAAAAGAAGTTTAACTAAACTATGTCCTCTACCAAGTGCTTTAGACGATTAGTGAACAGTGCATTTTTATATTGATGAGTATATACATGTATTGTAATTCTTAATATTTAAGTTGAAATTGTTTCACATATTTCAAGGCGGCCGGGATGTTCAGGCGCTAACAATATTTAAATTTCCCGCCGGTCTTTATTCCCCCTCTCTTAACGAAACAAACTACCCGCCAAAAAAAAAGAAGAAGAAGAAGATTGAAGCGAGTCTAGAACAATAGCGTGACAAGTGTATCGTTTGTTAAACGTTTATTTTCTATTTCATAAGTTAAATGTCACAAATAAAACGAAATTAATATACAGTCCACTTCTTATTTTCGGTATCAATTTACCCCAACAACAGATTTAATATCAACAATCTGATCTCTAGTTAGCGGCATTCTCGCACTTGTATCTGTACTGTTTAATACCAAAAGAACAGTATGAATTAGACAAAAGAAAACTGCGAAAACTTGAAAATAAACGCGGAGAAGTCACACACGCGTGCTACTCTCTAGACATCACAACTAGTACTCAATTTAATTTTATATTTTAGTTTTAGGTATAAGAACATTTTCAAAGAATTGTAGATGATAAAAATTGATATAATTAACACAATAATCATGGTTGTAACAATTTAAATATTTAGTGTTAATTTATAAATATCTTAAATTTACCTTTGTAAAAAAAAAGAAAATTAGACACTATCTTTGTTAAAAAAAAACTATCTATTTTATTTAAAACACTGATTTAAATTTTCGTTTAAGGTACTTCATCTACAGCAATACGTTTATTAAACCCGCAAACACAAAAAATCACAAACTTAAACTCGTAAATCTTTAACTGTTCCCAAAAAACGTACATTTCCCTCAAAAATACAAATAGTAATTGATTTTTTTAGAAAAACAAAAATAAATTGGCAACAGTGCAGCCGCAGTTAAAAACTACGCCACATCGTTAAATCCCTCTGCAAAAAGCCGACAAAACGAAGCCGCCACTAATGCGCTTTGGTGCAGCCGACAAACAAAAAAGAATATATATAGTACGTAAAAAAAGTAATGAAATGAAATATACAGTACGTAAAAAAGATAATGAAATGCGCACAAAACAAACAAAGTAGTGTTGTAAGTAAACACTAAACAATATATAAATAAGAACTAGGGATGCAAACAGTTTTACTGTGCAATATTTGAAAGACAATTTTAATTCGTTTAGTTATGAACAAAAAATTCAAGTTAAAAGTATGGGCAGACCAAAACCAGTACTTGATTTGATGCAAACTACAAAGGGCAAATTTAGAGACTTTACAAGAAAATTTAAGAAGGACATGTACGAAAAAATGATTGGATTTTAGTTAAAAATTTGCATGTTCTAGATTTTGTGAACACCCTATGTTTCCGACCACGAGCCGCCACTGGCCGATAGACGGCGCACACGAGTGACGTTTTTTTTTTAATTTTGGCTGCGTTATAACATGTATTTTTTTAAGATCTTTAATGAAAGTCAGTAGTAATTAATATAGTGTACGCTTAGATATTTTACAATTTGTCGACTAATAAATACTTCTAATAACATAATGATACAAATCGAATGAATAGCGTTAAAGATGGTAATGATGGTAACATAGAAATCCAAAGTTGAATAAGATATTTCTAACCTAGTTATGAAACGCTTCGGTATTCTTCTCATTATTATTGTCGGAGCTATACCATTCATCTTGCCGGGGCAATTCGGTAGATGACACGGGCTCACACGGTAGTCAAATTAATTTCTAGAATAACTAATTACGTGGTGTGAAAACGTCTCATTCACGGCACAATCGTGTTCGGAGAACATCCATCTACGAAGCTGAAAATTTAGGGCGCCGCCGTTCCTCAATAAAAAATCGTTTTTACGCCTTTCTTCTCCCAATAGGAGCGCGGCTCGTTATTCCATCCGAACGCGTTTCGTATCAGGTTCGTTTTTATTATCATTATACAGACGTTATTAATTTATGAATACGTGAGTCAACTCGCCTTGGAAAAAAAGAAAATCGGGGTCTATTATTAATAACAGTTGATGTAATCATACGGTACGAGTTATTGAACTTGGATCCCTGCGAGATACCAAAGCGCATTAGTCTTGCACGTAGCGTACATCATAGCCACAGTAGCTGGAGGTGAAATAATACAATAGATCCGGTAAACCAGTGGCGAACCTAACCTGTTTCACGCATAATTATAAAGATCTGGCTCGGAATGCGGGACTGATATCTCACAATCGAATTGTACTCCGGGCTAGGAAACAATAGGACATTCAACGTGTACGTTGAGCGCGCGTACGTCGCAGGACGCTTCTGGTGTACCGCGGCTCTCATGTAAAACACGGCATAAATTATAGATTAACCGATTTGGAAGAACTGACTGCGGTGAACGCGAAATTATTTCCGAGAGAGAGAGGTAAGTACGGTGGAATTATGGCGGCTTCGCCGCCGCCGGAGGTAAATGGCTCTGTTTTGCGTCCCGTTTCGGTTAGGGGCATTTTATTCGAGACGTTTAGTTTTCCGTTGAAAACACGGTCGGGCGAAATCTATTAAGGACGCAGCAGTAACGCGGTGAAATTTAGTAGCGAGCTTAGGTAGTCAAGTTAAATACTGTTAATGTTCACTTATTGGAAAAGCGCTACCAATTAACGAGATGGCAGATTTATGTTTATGGAAGAAGGAGAATTTGTGTATAGCTGGAGAAAGGATTGTCTTCGACGTTTGAGAAGGCCGTATTCATTCGTTAATTAATTGGAAGTGTATATCAAACAACAAATATGTTGTTTTACGTAGTATGCTGTGAAATGCTTCAATTTAATATCAATGTTGTTGTTTCTTTGGGGCAATAAATGTAGTTTTTCACCTTTGAGTGAAGGAATTGTGAAGAGATGCATCTAAATGGGCGAAATCGTTCCTTATATGCATCTTTTTCTGTTCTCTTTTCTTGAAAAGAATATTTTCTACAGAAAGTGCTGCCCTCTATGGGTGAATTTCAAAGGTAACCTTGAATAATCGTTCAGCTGTATTACTGCTTATGAAACATACCGAAATTCTAATTTCTGTATGCAGGCTGAGTTTTTTTATCTTGAGACAACGGAATATCTCTAAAACACCGCATCAAATCAAAAAAAGATCTGAATAAGATTTGTTATAATGTAGTCGGCTCACTGAATGGTGCCGAGCTCGATCACCCACCTCAACCCCCAGAGTGGGAGGGGGACAACTTTGAAATCTTAAATGGGAACTCCCATTTTGTATTGCAGATTCGGATTCTACGCCATCAAGTATGCAGTTTTTGTTTGAAATTTTTTTTCGATTCGTAACAGATTGCGCTGTAATCGTAAAAAACATGATTGCGCACGTCTAGAAAAAATACACAAAAAAGAGAAGCAAACAAACATGATTTTGTGTTTTTTTTTTATTTTAACATTAAATAACATTTCAAAAAGCCATTCAACAACGAAGAACTTTACTTTATCATACCCATTTTAGAAAATGTGTTCCAAAATGTGCTCTTCCACTTCGATACAGTTAGTTAGTCGCAATTGGAATGATTGCACACAACTGAGAAGTGTTTCCGGCATAATCCTTGAATAAGCGTTGATTCGCTCATCATGTTTTCCTTCGTGGTTGACACTTCTGTATAAACTTCAAACTTTAAGTGGCTCCACAAAAAGAAGTCAGGGAAAGTAAGTTCTGGCGATCTTGCAGGCCAAGACTCTGGGCCACCTTTTGCGATCTATCGACGATTATAGGCTCGATCTAATACTTCTCGTGCTATTCTTGAATAATGTGCTGGACAACCGTCGCTACCCGCTCTGTACGATGTATCCAACTGCAAAATCTACTCAACACACTGGAAATATGTTGAAAACAGTAGATATGTTATACATTTCAAATCGGTTCAAATATACTATGCGCCTCTTACTCCACCATTGCCGTTCTACCCTACCTCCTCTTATTTCGTCAAATACTTATCTATAACCACCCCATTTGTGAGCATAAATATTTTTTTGTTAGGGACGTTCGACATGGTACCTATCTACTTTTCAAAAGAGTTATGGATTTTACCATTATTGACAGTGATGAATTTTTTTATAATCTTGCCCACCCTTAAGTAGGTAAGTATATAGGTTTTTAAAAAATTGTGTCATCGTGATAGATTTGTAGGTGTAAATGTTTATTTGTTATAATATCTATTAACAATGTGGTAAAATGTTTTTCACAAATTAATTAATTTTTCAAGGCATCCATATCCATCAGGATAATATTAACATTATCGCTATATCTAATTCATCCTTTCCTCTATCATATCATATAGGGATACTTAAAAAAGGTTATGTTCTTGTCTTATTTTTTAAATAATTTGCGTAAACACACGAATGATTTGCAGTGGTCATCTTTCTGGTATAGCTATACTGAATATAAATGATGTTGCCCGTCTGCAAGTCCTAGTCAGACTGACTTGGGATACGAGAATCTTAGATACCATAAGAGATATAGCGATTCCCTTTTTGGTTTCATAAGTGCTTGCACGGTTGCGCCTTTTTATTAATCGTTCACTCAACGCTTCCACTTAATTTTTTCAAATACAGGGGTGGACCAAATTCAATATACATGATGGATAAATAGATGATACGAGAAAAATAATATGAACGTCAAATAATAAGACTCTAGATATTCATTCAATCATTCAAGTTAGGGTGATGTCCGGTCACTTGAGCCAGGTGACTCTAGACATTATATACTTAGTTATATTACAGTTAACTACTTCGTATTACATTATCATTTCTCTATATTACATTGTTACTTTCTTTTATTCCTGATACGCTAAATCTTTTTGCCAGTTTACAAGTTCATATTATTGGTTAATTTTGTTAATGTTACATATTGAAAATGGTTTCTTTTACTGATTCGAGAAGTACGACATGATATTAACACATATTGAAAGTTTTATTGAAAGAAGAAAACGTGATCAGGACTGTAAATTTGTATTCCCAACGATATTCAGAATGACTTTTGCCGAATGCCCGTATTTTTAAAAGACTTGAAGGACTATGTGGAAGTTTATGCAAGCACCTCTTCTAGAATAATTCAGAATGCAGTAGGAGTGCCAAAAGTCACCAGTCTTCATATACTAAAATGTCATAGATACAGCCCCTATAAAATATAAATCAGTCAGTTTATGTACCCTGGCGACAGTGAGAGAAGAATGAATTTTTGCCAATAGTACATAAGAAATTGTAAAGCAAACAAACATTTTTGAAACTATGTCATCTGGAGTGACAAGGCCCATGTTACTAGTAATACCGTATTTACAGACATAATAACCATCACTTTATTTATGAAAACTAAATTATTACAAATCATCCTAACCCCGTGCTCCACCTGAAAAGGTACTACACGAGGCTACCTATTCTAAGTACTATATGGGTTCCATAACAATTGAAATGATCCTACTCTAACTAAATAATTTCCCTATGATTTTTAATAACAAAAATATAATACAGTAGCCTCGCGACTACTACTTTTGAGAAATGATAAAATATATGAAATGTGATTAGTTCACATAATCGCGAGTCTACTGTAAATCAGTCAGCTATCAGTTATTATTAAATGCGCCCATGGAACGACTTTCGTTATCTCCCAGCATTCGCCAAGGACACTGATTATATATAATATACTTATATAAAATCAATGGCCACGGAGTAAGGGAAAACCATGGCAAAAACCTTACTCTGGGAGGATCTGGGAAGAAGTCCCAGACCTTATTACTGATAGCCACAAATTATTATTATCCTTCTGAGTGCCGAAGAAGCAGCCTCCACGTCTCCTCAAATTCCGACAGCCTTGCCGTTCTGGCGTAGCTGCTCCCTTTTCCACGCATTCAGAAGTTCAACAGGAAAGATGATGGCCTAAAAAAAAACAAAACAACAGCAGTACTTATTCTAATACTTAATAATAACTTAATCCTAATTATTCTAACCAAGAGTAATTAAATAAAGATTTATATTTTAAAAATTTATAGTTTAACACCAATTCCGACCACTAAAGAGCATAAAATATTCATTTATAAGCGTGCTACCCTACTGACTATCTAAATATCATGCCGTAGCCCTAATAACCATCACTGGAGAAACGCCCATTAGAAGAGGAGGATGGTTTGATTCGAATATTGCATGGTTTTTAAATGGTTAATAATAAAATCGATATTTTATTATTTTGTTTAGTAAAATTTAAATGTATACGATTCAGTGAGATGTATGTATGTATGTATGTATGTATATGAGGGTGATGTTGCACTGCGACCTAGAAGATCTATTGTGTCTCCTATTCTTCTTGTTTTACAGCTGGCCTTCCAATCCTATTCCTTTCAGAAAGTGTAGGAGATCAGATGGCCCCAAGTTAGGTAAGTCTTCCTCTTCGACATACTCCCAGGTGCAACGCCCTTGAGTTGCACAGTGCTACGCAATTTGAGAGGAGATGGATGAGTGTTTCATCCTGTTCCCCAATCTGCTCCTTTTGCTTCTCCCTTTGTTCCTTCCTAGTGAGGTATCCTTACTTTGGAAGTGGAAGGCTTCTTATGGAGGTCCTGCACCAGTTCCTGTTTACTAGCGGTGTCGTCCCGCTTAAGTAGGTTAAATATATTTCCTTCATCAATGGTTGACCGCACGAGTAGCTAGGGAAGATAAGGTTCCCCTCCACCGAGTCCTGCATGCAGAGGTAAGGCTAAATACAATGGAGTGCGCCAGGTGCCGCAAGGTTGGACTAGTAGGGTAGTCTTCTATCCAGCCACGCATCCCATCAGCCTAGTCCGCCACCTTAAGATTTAGGTTGTTGTTGAGGTTGTCTTCTCTCGGTCCGTGCAATTAAGCCAAGACCCCCCATCCCTTTCGGAACCTGGTTTAACAGTTGGGCCGAAAGCAACAACTGGTATCGTTGTAGAACCCTGTGCAAGCCCTTAGCCACGACACAACAGCTCGCGCGAGGGGGGAGTGATGCACGGCAACGACCTTCATTCGCCCTGCTCCGATATTAAGCAGAGAAGACGAACTTATAGCCGCCACTAACCATCTCGTCTTGAGCGAACCCTGACAAGATGGCTTTTCCCCTATCTACCACCCCGGGGACGCGCTTGGTAGGTACACCTAACTTCCGGGTTCGTTGGATTCATTTGATGGAATTTTTTGATGGCGTTCCTTGTGGCGAACGGGTACAAGTACATTTTCAATTGGACGGAGTACCAGCACACAATTCTTTAATAACAAAAGCTTATTTAAATATTCAATTTCCCAATAAATGAATAGGCATTTATAAAGTCATGTTCACTTCACTAGACTTTCTGTGGGGTTTTGCAAAAAAAATAAAATTTACATCCACGGACGCAAAACCAATATTGAACTGTGTGAAAATATCGTTAATATTTCTGTAAACACTGCAGAAGATGTTACAAATGCATTCAAAATTAAATTGTGTTTTTATTGTATCGCATCTTTGGTCAGAATTAATTTAAAAGAAAAAACATAGTGTAATATTAAGTTTTTATTCACAACATATTGTTAAATGGATTGTAAAACTAAAGAATGTACATATTTCTTAATAATATATTTTTTTAAATCTATATCTTCTTTCTATAGAGGTCAGATTACCAGCACCAAAGGTATTAATTGAGAAATATTTATATATCTCATGAAAATCTTTTTTTTTTTTACTTTTTGCATTTATTGCTGAATGCATAATTTATTAGCTGCTTCTTTAGTTACGACACTTTGCCGACTTTTTCCGCACGTTTGTCATGTTCACGGCATAGTAGGCATCTAATAAAAAATTAATAACGCCACAGCAATAAATTTTATTATTCAAACATAATCGGTTTCTGCTATGTTTACCGTACTTAGAAAAGTAAATTTTAAATTTGAGTTAGGGGACTTCAGAGCGAAGTGATTCATTGCTTTACTTGAAAAAAAAAAGTAGAGACTCCAATGATTTGGAATTTGATGGCTCTTTCGAAACAAAATATGTTCGTATACCACTGCATTTATCTGTCTTACAATAAGCGGATCAAAAATAGCAACTGAGTTAAATAGAGAAATGAATGCCCTTTAAATAAATATTCGGAGGAGAAGAACTATAAGTTTTATATAAACTAAACAAACACATAAATTTCTTTGAAAAAAACAAATTATTATTTGCTTTTCACCAAAAGTGTAGGTATCTTTTTGATTTTGTGATTTGATATTATGTAGACATAGAAATCAGTGCAACCCAAAAAAATGTGTTTTTTCAAGCCATCTTTCAGACTAATCAACGTATCAAATCATTTTGATTTCTTATTAGTGAGACTCTCTATCATATATAGAAATTACAAACGCAACATTCCAATGTCTGTAGTATAGACATCTTCATTACCTATTTAATAGATACCAAACAGATTTTTTTTCTTTCTAAGAGCGACTAGCCTTTTATACTATGAAATCCGGAGGTAGGTTACCGGTCAATCTTATAATAATAAGCGTAGATACGGTTGTTAAGTTAAGATTTCGAAGTGTTCAGGTCTACTTAGTTAAAAAAAAAAAATAAGTTCACGGTTCCTTTCAGATATAGAGAGAATCAATCAATGTCGCTGCATTAGATAACGAGTCTAAACAGTTAGGTAGCGTGAAATGTATAAAAACGGTTGTACGATGATCAATTGCTAAATCGTACGGTGTACATACATACTGACAATTCTTGCGTTGGCACAGTAATTAAAAAAGTATGATTGAACATGTTTTTGATAACTAGATTGAATTGGTTCAAATTGATATGTCTTAATTCCAGTTTTAATTGATTTGAAGTGGAGGCTAGTCGATATAAGGAAGGTAGATCTTCCAGTATGTATGTATGTAATTTGCTTTGGTGATGGGCGTATCTGATTTTTGATAGGTTGTATTAATATTTCTAGTAGAGAGTTGGAGTAAAGTAGATATGATATTACAAAAATATTAAGCTTGAATCCTGCAGAAAAGAAACGGTTTAAATAAACAAAAACAAAACAGAATTTTGGACCTTTCTAACAACCTTTTTCACAAAAAGAAAACTCTGATTCTTGAAAGAAGTTTCAAATTCTATAATTAAAACCAAAAAATGAGCACCAAACATTAGCAGAAGAAATGAGAGAAAAACGATATAAAAAGCTGACAAAGAAGAGATATTTTTTTATAACGATAACATGCTGGAAGAAGGAAGAATATTATTAATCACGCAAAAGCCAAACTACGCAACGGTAATACATTAAATAAAATGCAAATAGCATAAGAAAAGGATTTAAACAATATAGTCATGACGTTATAAAGAGAATAGGCTCCACACGTCTGGTTAGTTATTCGTTACATGTCGGACACAATTTTAGTTATACTACCAAAAAAAATCAGAAGGTATTCATATCAATAATAACATTCACTGCAATTTTTAAATCACGTACTGCTTTTTTCAGTAATAGCTACAGTGTTGGTGCAACAAGGTTACTATAATATAAATATTTATTTTGTTTTTGGAGATATGCTGTTGGTTCATCCCACGGTTGTTTTATCTTATTGTTTTTACCGTTTTGCGTAAAAGCACCTTTTGCCTTGTATGCAGTGTTAAATGTCCTATCTCAGTTTAGAGTACGTGTACGCAAAACACATTTTTACTGTTTTATAAAAATAATCTATTTGTATGTTATAACTAACAGCTTCTTGCGGGTTTCGCCGTGTGTCAAAACTTTCGCTCGACGTTTCGCTGTTCATACTGACAGCTTCTTCAGGGTAACTGAACTGATTCTCCATGGTCCAACATTCTTCTTATATACGCCCCTGGTGCATCCAACCGTGTAGTTTCCGCTCCATTGACCGTGACGGTTCGTAGTAGGCTCTTCCACGTGTTGCTAAAGTGGTACCCTTCTTCTCTGTTAACGGTTTTATTCTTCTCTATTTCTATGGCTTCCCTGATGAGTCTTTTCCTGTAGTTCTTGGTGGTAGTTATTACTTTTACATTCTTGAAATCCATTTTTGTGTATGTGTGATATAAGAAGAATATCGGACCATGGAGAATCAGTTCAGTTATCCTGAAGAAGCTGTCAGTATGAACAGCGAAACGTCGAGCGAAAGTTTTGACACACGGCGAAACCCGCAAGAAGCTGTTAGTTATAGTTACATCGGCCGTGAAAGCCTACGCAGTGCTATTTGTATGTTGTAGGCTGTCGGTTGAAATTATTTCCAGTTTATTTACTTTAACACCTACATTACAATTGACCCATATATCAGTTTCATTTCCGCTTTAAAATTTGAATTTGATAAAAAATTGGCGAATAATATATCGCTGCCTTATAAAAATCAGTTTTAAAATTTTGATCTCTTCAAAATTGTCTTTTTTTATTATCATGTATATAAAAATATGAGGATTGAGTTACAGCTTGAGGGAACGCAGATGGTTATTACTACCAAAACGTTACTTTGTGAGGTGTGTGACTATATAAAGGCCGTTTTACACCTAGCTATTTATTGCGCGATTTATTAGCCAATTTAAAATTTTACGTGTATAATACGGATTAAATACGTGTCTGCGCAATAAATAGCCAGGTGTAAAACGGCCTTAAAACAAAGAAAAAATATTGCTCGACTGACCGTTTCATTCCACCTATACAATTTTGAGCGCTTGCAATATTACACTTTATATTTGAGACCTTACCAAATTTAATTGTACAAGTTATCTAATCGTACTATGTTCTGCTCTTAAAGCTTACATATTTGACAAGTGAAGATTTATAGTACATATTTTACAAATACTTCATGTTAATTCACTAATTTCACTGCATAGTGAATATAGATACGTCTCTGCTTTCACTTGTACTCACTATATCATTCCGCTTTAAACTTTATTATGGACGTGTCGTCGCAAATCTTTTTGTAATTAACACACATAGAACACGCCTACTCTACAGCCGTTAATGTATTTGGACAACCAATCAGTAAGAGGGGGACCTGAGGCACTACTTTAAACGCCCAATAGAAATTTAGTTTACGTTATAGCTTTCCAATTTGTAATTTAATAAAACGTTTCTCTTTTCGGTAGACTAAAGGTTCAAACCTGCGAATCTATACAGATTGGAAGACTTGATCAGGTGCCAGACATTTCTAACTTCATAGGAATATCATTTAATCAAAGTGTTCCATAAAAAAAAATACATTCATGTTAGTATTGTGAGTAGTTTCAATATTATTTTTGCTAAATAAATTGTTGTGCCAACAGAATATGTATCTATATGTATTTCTCAATCACACAATCTCTCAATTCTCTTCAATCATTTCTTTTCCTGGATTTTGTAGTTTGAAACAAGAAGCGCCAGGAACAAAGAGAAACCTTGAAACCCTATAAAAGAAGAATGTATCTATTTTCACGATAGCAAACAAGAGCAATGCAACTGTAATTTTGGAAAATCCAAATACATCAATAGAAAATATATTACATTCAGCTTTAAGCATTTGAAAAACAACCTACTCGAAAAAGAACCAAAAGATATCTATATCCCTCTTAAAAGTTAGTAATTGATATAGTCAAAATATGTAATAGTATAAGCAAAAATCTCTTCGGTGATGGGTTATTAAAAATAACAATTGCACTTTCTTCTAAAAATTTATAAAAAAGGTAATTCGTATATAGGCCTTTCTCTGACAGGGTTGTATTCTTAAGTTAAACTTGATCTTCTTTTAAACAGTGTATAAGTACGGCATATAGATAGCTTCAGCAACTTTTGCAAATGTTTTAAAATGTCAACTGTGCTTGTTTGGATTGTCATTCACGACATACTTAATACGAATGTTTAGAAATATACACCAGGTAATCGCAAAATTGATAAAAACATGTGTAACAGTATATGCTTACAATTAGCTGTGTGATTTGAAAAATTCGACTTCCAACTTCCATCTCCCAAGCCTAAATTCCAAACCCAAAAACTCAAAAGTTCAAAAAACTCAAAAATTCCGTAAACCCTCAAAACTTCCCCAAAATATCTCAAAATTCTCCCAAAGCTTCAAAGTTCCGCCAGACTTCCTCAACAAAACGCCTCAAAAGAGGTTTTCATAAAAGCTCCTGAGAAATCTCCCAAGAAGCTCCTTAAAAAGCTTCTCAAAAAATTCTTAAGAACAGTGAATCCCAAACACCAAACCAAACCCTAAATCACAATCCATAGGCTCTAAACCTAAACCATAAACTCTAAACTCCAAACTCTAAACCCTAGATTCTTTATCCACTGCCCATAATCTATGGACGGGATACTACATTTCACAAAATTTTCCGCATGTCCGCATCTGCCTTCAAGGTAGATTAGATTAGATTAGATTAGGATTGGGGTGGCCTATCGACCTGTTTCACCGCGACCTTTTCAGATCTATTGTGATCCCCTTTTTTTCCTAGAGGACGCTCTCTAATTTTGCCCTCTTAATTAGGCCTATCATCTTTAAGAGCGGCTTCTTTAAGTAGCTACTAGCTGTGGGGTTCTCCTCCCCCATTACTAGAATCCTTGTCCTCGCCAGGCCTTCGCACTGGCACAGCACATGAACTGGTGTTTCTTCCTCCTCTTGGCAGTATCTGCAGGTTGCATCATCTGCCAGGCCTATGTTATACATATGCCTATTCAGTCTACAGTGACTAGTCAGCAGACCTACAATCATTTTGACAGTCTTCCTGTCTTTATTCAGTAGATCTCTCGTGAGTTCAGGCACCTGCTCCTTTAGGAACTCTTTTGCCTGCCATTGTGCCGGTGATTTTTGCCACCACTCTCTGGACTGATTGTATATCCATTCATTGATGGATTTTTTAATTTGCGATTTGGTAGTGCGAAAGAGGGGTCGGCTCAACGAATGGCTTGACAAAGCTCGCCTGGCCAGCTCGTCCGCCGCCTCATTTCCTCTCACGGCCCAGTGTCTAGGGACCCAGGCTAGGGTTACTTTCCTTTGGGTGCCTACCTCATTTAGGGCGCTTACACAATCCCAAATCAGCTTAGAGTCCACGCTTGAGGAGCTAATCGCTTTAAGTGTGGACTGTGCTTTCAAGGTAGCTTCATAACGTTTGTTCGACCACGTTCTGACTGCCTACATATCGTTTAAGTACATACATATGAGCTTACTCTCCTTCAAAAATGTCTGGTTAAATGCTACATTTTTAGCACCCTCAAATTCCGCATCTGTCATTCAATGTGTTAAATGACATCAAAAACCGAAAAACAACGTATCTGATGTCGGACTATTTCGCAAAATTTAACGCGTTTTGTCCCCGTTTTGGGAATCTCGTAGCTAGATCAGAGTTATTCGAAAATTGCCGTCTCGTTTTTGCCCTCAAATTATTTCGTAAAGTTTCGACTTGTTGACGGACCAAGAATCGAGAATTTAAGAATTTAAAGTACATTATTTTATATATTTTACATACAGTATTACAGAACAGACGCCAACAAAAAAAATCTTAGAATCTGAATTTCAGTGGGGATGGTAGAATACACATCAATCGATGTTAGTACTTAAAAGTGTCAAGAAAGTGTATTTTACAAAGCTGAAGCTTCCCCTAGCAAGAAATACAAATACACAAGTTGCAGTAAAATAATTTTTATCCTTGATCTAAATTAACGATTAAGAATAACTCATACTCTGACTTCAATAGCTTCAAGCACAAAATTCTTCTACATTTATCTCACTGCGCGAAAGTCCGTTATTAGAACGCATTAAGTTTTATTTGTAAATTTATTAAATTATGGCTGAGTCGAGTTCTACCTTGGTTCTGATCGACCTGATGTCTAACGTCTGTATACTCACATCGAACAATTCTTAGTGCAAGCTGCCTACCGTTGCGCGTTGATTTGCCGCTTTTACCCTCGGGTAAGCTGTTAGTGTTCACAGATTACCGCTAGGAGCATTATTGGCCTCTCGCGTGCATTGCTCGTCCGTCGATTCTTATTCTTTAATTACACGTTGAACGGTCACGTATGTGCCATGCATACCACATAGTAGTGATTCTTAATCGCAAAGATTTGCACCCGACTATCAAAGCATGTATGCATAATGGATACACTATAGGCAAGAGAGCCTAGGTGCATAGGAGTAGATGTTATCTAAGCAACTTCCTATGGCTAGGGAAAAGAATAATGTGTATAATATTTAAATATGCTTTCGGCTTCGTTATTATTGCAAATTTAGCAGCTTGAAGCTTTTACGGTTTTAAGCAAAATTTATTCACGTACTTATTATGCAATTACGATGGAATATTATAAAATCGTGTTATTTCTATTATTAAAAGAAGAGAAAAAAATATTTTCTTATTTATTTCAGCAAAATGCATCAAAAACTATTATAGCTGCTATTTACGAATATATGAGCTTATTAGATTATATATTGTTTAAACCATATTCCCTTAAGAAATATCCAGTTAGACACACTTCAGTATCTTATGTGATTTTGAAATATTTGTTGAACTTGAAAAATAGTTAAAACCCATGTCATTCCATCCACATTAGTCTAAATTAAGTGGTTTAGAAAATATAGCATAAATGGGATTCTAGTAAAATAATGTTTGATTAAGTGATACATACATTTAGATATGTTTTACAATAATTGAGTTCATATTATTTGGTTCTTGTGAAACTAAATCTCTATTTATATATATTAGAGTGTAAAATATTTTTCCAAGAATAAATATGTTGTGGTTCTTTCTCAAACAAATTAATAAAAATGCAACGACTTCAGTGAAAGGTTTTTGTTGTATTAAATTTCTGACACGAACACACACCAAATTATATTATAATTAGGGTTCAAGAGTTATGACTATATCGTTCTGTGTAATACAAAGACTATTCCTTTTTTTCGACAAATTCATTCTAACACCCGGCTCTGTAGTGGTTTGTCAACAATGATCTCCGGGGGTGCACAAGTGGATAGAGTTTCAGACGTAGACTAAATAATATAATGTGAATAATGGGAAATGTGTGGATTAAAGTTTTTACTAGTATAACGGAGTTCAGACCAAAATCACATTAATATAAAAAGTGAACATAAAATGAATTAAGTTAGTTATTGTGATAAATAGATTAGATAGAGTTTAAAATGAGTATCTAACCAATAAATTGATTTAATGTGACCTAGGAAACTCTGCACAACGATAATAGTTCTTCTTATCCATGTAGTTTATTAATTCTTGTCCTGTTGTATAAAATAGATTCATTCGGAAATCTAAAGAAACAGCGACCATCGTTAACTTCAGAATTCATGTTGCAAGAGCGAATGGCACAATAGCATGATGCCCATTGACGTCTTCTTTCACGGTTATTTCACTTAAACCTAACATATATAATATATAACAAGGTATGTAAATATGACGGCCACTAACGTTACCTTTTGCATAATGCACCTTATCAAGATTCATTAATTGTTTTTGAAACTGCAGGGGTAATTTAAAACTAATAAAATATGTAAAATAAATAAATGAAACAAGTAAGTCATGTACATTAAACGGATGAGTAAACTAATTTGTAAGTACGAATGTAAACAATAACAAACTGCCTTATTGGGGAGCTGTTGTTTGAAGTGAAGTGAAGTTAAGCTTAAAAATTCAGCTTCCGATGACTCATCCATTGTCCTTACTCTTTGTTTTGTACTCTGACTTTATTGTAAACAAACGTCTGTTCAGCCGTTCAGATAACTTAAGTGCTTAGTTAATCTTGTTTGAACTTGTTCAAATAATGAATGCCCCAGTTTCATTAGAGCTTCGTAATCCCATACCTTTGATATGAGAGTTTCTGTATTCTTTAAATCAACTAACATGTTTCCTTTTCGTATTATTATTACCGGTCATACAAGTGGTATTACTTCGTTTTCCTGCAAACTTGTCTGTGGAAGAAAAATTATGCATGTTGTAAATCATCTTAGAAGTGCACATTTATTTGGAAATGGTGAATTTTGTTGACTTCACAAGTGACGAAAAACGAACCAGTTGGTAACTTATCCCTAAGCAAAAGAACAATGCAAATAAAATAACGTTGAATTAAGATAATATTTATGTATGCGGTCATTATTGTCGTACCTACCTGGTTCTGCTTTCGGTGCCATTATAAATCATCCAAATTGACATGCCTGAATGTATAAACAAATAAGCGCCAGGACATACACAGGGTCGGACTTACAATTAACACATTTGAAATGCTTTATATTTGCAATTAGGTTTAGAATTATTTTATCTACGCGAACTTTATAACGAATTCAGTAAACACATAACCATTTATAATACCATAAAAATGTCTCAATTCACTTGCAGGTGGTACCGAAACAAAAATAAGAATACTGCTCTGATGAAAGTTTTTAACTGCTATAGAAGTTTGGCAAGTTTATGTAACAGCTGAAAGCTTTATTAATCTTCACAGAAATTCCGTTCGTTCGGCAATTACTGTTAACGATAAGTGTTGGGCAATATATCACGAAGGTGAATGAAACTATGGATTTAAGATTTTCCGAGAAGAGCAGTTGTTTCGATTCCACGTATGACTCAGCGTCAATTCTTCGTTTTTGTTTCTTTGTATGCGCCGATCTATAATCGCATCTCGTTCTCATCTGCATACAAACGTAAACAACGAAGTGTATTTTTCACAGAGACTTGTTATTTTCCAGTTAAATAATTAGCATAGAATTCTTATAAATTGATAAGAGAGCGTATATATATTGGCTCTTATATCTAAACCACATTACCACTTCAGTATAATATATAAAATCTCCACATTTTCAATCCGTCTGTATTCGATATATAAACGCGTTGAAGTGCACTTTGTGCTCAACATCGGAGTCGTGGAACAATGATATTACGAATGCTAAACAAAACATGTTTCCTATTTTAAACCTCGTTAAGCACCTAATTACGATTCGAGCTAAAATCATCATCAGGAATTACCTGTGAAAATACAAAAGCCAGGGAAATCCGAACGTTGTTCCAGATGGCTATGCAAACAAACATCAATATTCGATTCTCTGTTTGAAATAGGGTTGACGTTACATAATTACGGACACGGTGGCATGTTTAATTCAAGAGAGAAAATTAGGAAAATGGCGAATAGGTAGGCTTGTTAATTGCTGTTTGAATAAATGTTACGCTTAAATATTGATTATGTTCGCTGAGTAGCTGCGAGGTATACTTGGATCGTTTATTCATAAGATGAGATTTATTTACTTGGAAAGAATATTGTTCTGCTTATTGATACAGACGTTTTATGCTTTATGATTTTACCAGATATTTTTATGTAGCAGTGGTAATTAAATCAACTCTAAATGGTGGAATCATTGTATAAGTGCAATCCCAATTAGTGGAGTGTTATAACTTATAATGTTGTAATAGAATGTAATTCATTTTCAACATAACTTTTTTAACTCTGTTCATTTGCAATTAATTAAAAATTAGTTGGCCAAATCATATACTTATTATATTGCAAACATAGGTATATACCAAAAGCAATATTTTGTAACGCTAAAGAGACTGTATCATCAATACGTGTGTCGTTCTGCCTGCAGACTCATTATGTAATAAAAGAACAAAATAATGTTAATACAAAGATAAAAATAAAAAAAAATTAGTTATCTATTTCCTAATCACAGGTACGCATATCGGATTCCTTTAATAGATAAAATAAAATTTTATAAAATGATTTTATTGAACACTTGCTTGGCAAATTGATAATTCGGCCATTTAACCATATTTCAAAAGTTACCGCTAATTCAGTATCAGTAGAGCCCTATATTTAGCAACAGTTAAACTAACTTTAAATAGGCCAATAATTTGAATACAAATGACATTAGAATTTGAAATTTCCTAAAATAAACCATAGTAAATCAATCGCACTAACTTGAATTTAAATCACAAGCAAAAATTACTATCAGTTACAAAGCGATGGTAATAGTAGTACTCTGTTGAAAATTTTAACACTTTTTTGACTAATTTAATAGTCAGGAGAGGTCCACATTCTTTTTGTGTTATTTTGTCGAGAACTATCTGAGTTTAAATTTGACGAGCAAAGATAGTCAAGTGTTGTCTATTGCTAAGGTGTTATTTGGTCCAACTTACATATGGAATTTACTAGCTGTTTAACTATGTGAATGCGGTCTATTGGGTGATTTAACACCGTTTTCTAAACACGACGTTTTTTTAATATGATTATTGCTTACCTGTTTCTGGCTATTTTTGCAGGTATAAGTGGACAAGTGGACAACTATTAACAGCCACAGTTTACAGTGTATCTAGGTATTTAATTTAATGCGGAATTTTATATGATTTTAACAACTCTTTTATTTCTTAGTGCTATAATATTCTCTCTTTAAGACATTTTCTCCATTATAAATGTGCAGAACCACTCATTCAAAAGTTTTGGTTTCAATTAAAAAATGATTTTTTGAGAACCATTATAAAATTAAGCGAATGTTTATGCTATTTGATTCAAATCTGAACTAATTACGTAAGTAGATGTTCCCAATACATCTTTCAGATTTTGGTTTTTCTTATGCACACTGGAATTAACGTTTAATAACCCAAGGTTACACTTTGTAGGTCAGTATACGTTTAATGGTTTGTTTGGATATGTTAATACGCAGAAACAAATCCGAAAAGAGATACACGTGCAATGCACGTGGTGCGTATAATGCAATACCGTATTAGATTAGGTTGGGTTTCTATATTTCTGTCCGAGGGAAAAATTTTGATTGGTTGACGCTTCTGAATGTCTAGAAAAATAGTAAATCCTCATATCTGAACAAAGAATTCACACGAAATTCTCGTAATTTCTGCTATATTAAACACACGTAGTCAACTCGTCTGGCAAAGTTGTAAAAATCAACACTAAAATATTTGACTAGCGCAAAATTAACGCCATCACCGATAATATTTTCAAAAGTGATCAAAACGTTTTTGGATTACAATTTAGTGGAAGTGTAGGAAATTGTAGAAGCGACCACCGACACAACCGTCTCCTCTCGTGGCCAAGAAAAGAATGGGTGAATTTGAAATTTTAAACTGTTATTTAACTTCAACTGTTTATCGAAAATCAATCCACCAGCTGATATTTACACCCGGACTAAAACGGACACTGGATAACCGTTATTCACTGTAGATTCAGGGTAATAATTAATATGTCAGTTAAACATTAAAAAAATACGCATAAAAAATAAAACCCAAATGTAAAACATGCAAAACACAGGTAATATTACAAATAGTATTTTCCTTTAGCGTGGTATATTACAATAGTAATGATAATTCATATCAATTTATATTTGACAATAAATTATGCAACCAGGTACACTCGCTGTTGTGGAAAGAATTCCATGGAAATATTGTCTATGCTTTGTTACGTGTTGAAAACACCTTTCCTTATTTCTTCAACTGTACATTATCTTTTCTGAATTTATCCAAGTTCCTTGACCTTTTCTAGTTACCGTCGCTATTTACGTATTTTGTATAACGTCACGTTTAACCTTGAAATTGTTTTTTTGTAATATAACGCTTTATTTGTGACCTTTTTCTAAATTCTTAAATTGTCAAATTTTAACATATATTTAGATGCAGTGTTATCGTAAATTCCATTAAACTCCGTTCATAATTAGCTCCGAATTTATTCATTTTTGTTAATTGTTGCACCTTTTTTGGTGCGTGCTGTACTTGAAACGTTAGAATTTCGCACAAACAAGCCGCGTGCAAATCGTTAATACTCGAATCCTATTGGTTACTTAATGGCATAGCGCGGGAACTAGATTCCTCTACCCTTCCGATTTTCACTTACACTCCAGCCCGCTAAGAGTGCAGACCTACGAGTCTAATAGGCGACGCCCTGCTGCAACCCTTTTCGACCTAATTTACCCGTTTGGTAACCTCTGTGGGGGGATCTCTGGTCGTAAAGAATCTACTCCATGGAAGCCGTTTGAGTCCCTGTGTTTTGACTACGAAGCCTTCTTTTGGAGCCCCGCCGACGCGGATTTTGCGAGCCACGCCGCTCTACGTCGTCCCTGGACCCGGACTTTCTTTCGTCCTCTTTCTACGCTTCTATTTCTTCCTCACCCTCCCCTGGTGGTGACAATCAACCGCCCGTGCAGTGTTTTTGTTACATGTAAGTTAATTTTAAGAGTTTTTGCTTGTGTATTTGTAGTAACGAACTACCATTGACATATAATAATTAACGTAATTTTTTTTTTTTTGTATTTATATTTCGTCTTTGCTATCATAATTCAATTAACTTAATTCTTTCTTTTTTAATCTAGTCTTTGCGATCATTGTCAAATTTAACTTAACTTGTGAAATCATTTTGTTTAATTGTTGCTTTCTTTATCTTTTCACCTTAAAACCAATGGTAGGTCGTAGTCATTTGCATGCTCGATCGAGTACGTAGATTTTATGTTCTTGTTTCTTTATAATTTTACAATTTCTTAATAATAACCCGGCACTCCCACCAGTTCATGTCATATATTTATACATTGTAACTATGTAAGACGAGGCTTCACCGAATTAAGTGTCAATATAACAGTTAATATAGTCTCTTTGAGTTTTATTTAATTTAATTTAATCAACCTTGGCGCACTAGTTTTTTTTTTTTCTTGTCATTTACATAACATTTTCATTTAATTTAACTATTTAACAAGATATTAAAAATTCCGCAAGTACCAATCCCTTGTTTCCCCGACTGGTAAATAGCCATTCTGGGCTGTGGTTAAATTACCGGGCGACAGCGTCGGGCTAGCGAAGGCAACAGCTGATAACCCAGTGGCGCTCACTCCGACATCTCTCCGGCGCCTCCCTGGCCGAATCGACTCCGATAGTCGCAGCGTGGGAAATAAATAATAAACGTTGTTTTATTTATCCTTCTTCCCATCCTGTGGTACTTTGCGATCATTTATTTTATTTTATATCAATAATCTTTTATAAACAATATTTACTTTTCATTATTATTCAATCTAGTCTCATGCTCTGGAAAATTGCTACTATTTATTACGCCCTGAGAATTCACCTGTAGCAGCTTTAAAACCTCTTTAAATAAGCATTAAATTAATTTAAATATTAATGTTGTAATTAATCCAGCATTCTGCGAAGAAGACAACAGAATATCATATCTATCGTTTTGGAGGACAGTCAGCGGGACAAGAAATTTTACGGAAACCTTAAAATCATCGGCAAAAAGTAATTTATCATAATCAATGATGTGAAGATATCATTAATAAAAATGTTAAAGAGCAAAAGACCTAAGTTAGACCCTTGTGCTACACAGGAAGTTACATACATTTTGGAGCAGTACTTACAAGGGAACACCGGCAGGTGTCAAATTCCGATTTCCATGAAACTTTACAGTACAGACTGAAAGCTTACCATGGTACAAGCACAACTTTCAAACAACTCTTTCAGTCTGTAAAGTTTCATGGAAATCGGAATTTGACACCTGCCTGTGTTCCCTCGTTAGTAAACACATATAGTAATAAAATAATTCTTAAGCTCCATTTATTATGAGCTTTGCTGTTGGTATGTCCATTTCCTTGTGGGGATCCTTATAATTGCGTCAATTCAAATGTATAATAGCACTAACGCTCATGTTTTGAATATTATCATTTTTTTTCTAGCGGTAATCTTTCTAAATTGTCATCATCTCTCCTATTAGCCCTTGAGGGGATATTTTTATTTTTAAAGCACCCTCATGTTTAAATTCACAGCTTAAGAATAACATATAACATTATGGAAGACTACAAGAATACAGAGTTTAGAAACATTTCAGTCAAACGTAACAAAACTTAATTTTCTAACCTATTATAAATAATAAATCGGGCGTGTTAGAAAGAAAAATAAATTCAATAGTATATTAAATATATTTTATAAATTTCTTCAAAATTATTTAACCGGTGTTGATTTCTTATTATTATTTCTTTTTTTCCTTTTTTTTGGGTATTCCGGTTTTTTCTTATTAATTATACAATGTTTTTACGTTTCGGAATTTTGTTTATTCCTTTTTCATCATTTCAATCCTACAATTCAAAATATTAAACGTTACAATTTAAAATTTAACAAGTTACGATTTTAAATTCTAAATAGTAATTATAAGGCAAAATGTTTACAACTTACATTAGGTGTTTTCATATTTATTCACCTTTACGGTGTTGTCAAAGGATTCTTTTAATTACATTTTAAAATTGTAAACGACACGTTAATACATTAACAAATATCGACAAACAAACATATACTAAAGCGCAAGGCCGTACAGTTTTGTTTCCAATAACAGAAAACAGGCCGTTTTTTATTTAAAAATTTACGCGAAAGTCGCCTCTACATTTCCACGATAAGGTGCATGACGGCTCAATTCGTTTTTCCTTTAGAATTTGCTATAATCAAATTATTATAAATGTAACTTAAGTTAGTTATATCATTTTTATCGTTAATTGCATTTTCATTATTTTTAATATGCCACATTTCTTTGAACAATCTTTTATAATAATTATTTTCAATATCTAAAATTAAATTTATGGTTATTATTTAGTGCATGTTTTGCCAAAGCAGTAGAGTTTACATTTTGTGTATTTATGTGTATTTATCTATGTATTGTTGTAATTGTCCAATATACACCCCTTCACAGTTTTCACAGTTAATTTTGTAAATTGTGTGTTTGCTTATTAAAATCTATTGGTTCTTTAGTTTTTGTGAACCACTTTTATGTGTAATTTGTTGTGAGCAATGTTGATTTTGTATTGTTTCAGGAATTTCTGTAAATTCTCTGATAATTGTTCTGTGTATGGTATGGAAATATATTTTGTGTTCTTCTCTTTATTTTGGTCCTTATTTTGTGGTATTATTTTCATTTTGTGTTAATCTTTTTTTTTTAATATTTATCTGTAAAATGAATTGGATAATTATTATTAATTAACATTTCTTTTACTTTATTAATATTTTGTTTGATATTGGTTTTTTCTGAGAAAGCTATGCACTTGTCCACTAAGTTGTTAATCGTACTTATTTTATATTTTGTGGGTGTTTGTGATAAAAGTTTAAATACCTTCCACAATGCGTTCGTTTAAAATACCAATTTGTGTAGATTTTTTCATTTTTATGTGAGATTGTTATGTCAAGAAAATTTATTGATGAATTATTTTCATTTCTAAGTGAATTGAATACGTTTATGATAGTTATTGAATTTTTCTAATATTATGTATTGTTCTTTGTTTTGAGGTATTGCCAAAATGCAGTCATCTACATATCGTTTAAAAAATATAATATGTGTATCAATTTTGTTTAGTATTATTGTATAATTAATGAGAAAAAACTGGAATACCAAAAAAAAGGAAAAAAAAATAATAATTAACACATTAGGGAAGTAAAACTCGGTTCAAATCATAATTTTGGAGCTCGAAAATACGAATAATATCTGGAAACTATCCAGTTCTTCAGATATTTTTACTTAACTGAAACCTCCAAAACAATACATAAAGAAATAAACACGTGCAAGTAATGCAAGACAATAAAAAGGGCCTGCACCTTATTAAGCTTCATAGCTATCGATGATTTCATTTCTGGAAACTCGTTTCGGAAACATAAAAGCAGCACCCATAACCGTTGGTAAAGGGCATATCGCGAATGGAAGTTTAACGTTTTTCACGCCCGCACGTAAACGAACTCCTGGACGCTTGAAAAAGCGATTAATTTGCATATTCTAGTGCCGCCACCCTCGGAGGATCGGCTACCTACAAACGCCACTGAGTGAACATCAACAATTCGCCATAACTCATCCGGACGATATCGCAAATTTCATTCACCTCTTCTGCGTTAAGCGTCCGCCTGTTATTATTCGACGTGTGCGAATTTGCATACGAAAAGCCAACAGAAGTATATGAAGTCGTTGCGGAATGGGTAAATTACTATTGACGTAAACGGAGAGAAGAAATTAATCCACCCGCTGAAATACAATTTAAATGTTAATATCGTGCGGATCGGTGGACGGGACGCCACTGGATGTTGTTTTCTTTGTATTTAAAAGCTTTAGTTTGCTCAGCTCGGTATAGGACGCTTCCTGCCATTATTGGTCTGTTTTTATATATAGAGGCTGTGATAGAATGAATGCATATCTAAAACGCCTGCAGAGTGACGAAAACGCAGCACAATTGGCTTTATAACTAAGGCATGGATATATTATATATACGGGGATACGGAAAAAGGGAAAGATCATTGGCGTACACATGTACGCATCCCAATCATAAATGTTATATGCACTAATATATGCATACCAGTTAGCACATATAGTTTTGCAGAGCCAGAGTATCAGCCAATACCATCTAAATAGTTAGGTACTTCATTACTTTTCGCAATTGCAAATACCTACATCTTCAAGTGTTTACACTTCCTTTGTTTTCATTATTTATAGGAAAAAACTGCTTCCGTTTATTTTTGTGCTATCCTATCAAATACATTTTTAGTTCTGGACATGTTCTAAAAACTATGGTAATTAGTACAAAAACTATAGTAATTTAGAACTGTCGTCAAAGCATTATTTTCAATATCTATACAGGATGTCTCCCGACGAATATCAACGATATATATATATGAATATTTTCATGCACGCCCTGTATAAGATACAGTAATTTTGATGCCCCATCTTGAGGCATTTACATTTAGTCCATAAGTATGCCAAATGGATTAAAGAAAATCGGAAACGCATGTGAAATACTAACGTTTTTTAAGGGGTTTAAATGTCAGTTTTCTGCAAAGAATTGAAATATCTCGAAAACAAATTAATTTAAGTATAAGGATCTCTACATAAATTTTAACTAGAATTTTAAGGGCAATTCAGAAATATTAAAATATACAGGGTGTTGCATTTAAGATAAGAAAGTTAATATAATATAAATAATATTTTGCTCGATTAGATCAAATCCATATTAGTATACACTTAAATTTTCTATTTTTTTTTTCGTGAATAGCTTTCATATATATTGTAGTGTTTTACCTTAATTGTTTTTGTAATAACAATAATTATAAATAATAAAGCTAAAATATTTGGTTTTTTATTTTGAAAGTTAATAAAAGTTGTATTTATGTTTGAAATTTGAATTATTTGAATAGTTTTTAATTTTATAAACAAAATACACTACAATAACGAAACCATCTTAAACAATGATAAATCTCATTAAATTTTCAATTTATAATGCTTTCTTTCTCCTGCGATTTCCAATCCAACTTCGAATCCTCCTTTATGATAATATAATATTCCACTTCTTCAATTTCCAAAAGTAATGCTTATTTTTTGATTCCTCCTTTCTTCCAATGTTTCACTGCTCCAATAATTTCCAATTATAAAATTTCCCAAAATTTTCAAGTTGTATAACTTGTTTCTTCTATCTTTTGAAATTTTTAATTTTATAATTATCATAAATTTTATTTAGTCTTCTCTGTGTTTTCTTAATCAAGTTTTCTATCTATTTTCTGAAATCATATGGAAATACGTTTAACCATTAAATTCGTTTTGTATAAAAACTAATTGCAACTGCATTTGTTTGTACATTAGGTGTAAGATTTAATGTTTCTTCAACTTTATATAAAGAATGAACTACCCAACTACAACGATTCCCTTTTGTTACAAATCTAAGATATTGTAATGTTGTTTGAATACTGAGTTCACTCGGGTTAGATTGTGGATGTCGAATGAGTGTATGCAATACATCAACTATTTTCTTTCTTAAAAAAATATACAATCGCTTATTTCTGTTCAAGATGCTTTGTCTAACAACACACTTTTGGGAAAACCTATCTAATTTTTATAATTACAGAATTATTAGAACTTGTAGTTGGACATAATTTAATCAACTTTGTAAATGAATCTAATATTACTAAAATATTTTTAGATTTATCATCTGATATTTGTACAAAATCTAAAACAACCATATCCGATTTTCCTTTTGAAATAATCGATTTTCCATGTACTATAAATTGATCATTTTAATTTTAATTAAAATACAACCATGACATTTATTTACAACAGTATATCGCTGACATTCGTCGTGTTCGCTTTACATTTTTTTAAAACCAACATTTTCCAGTTATAAATTTCTATTTTCAAAATTTAGTGCAACCGCTCCAGGCTGTTTGTTTGCCCTTTGTTAATTTTAAAAGCAAATCTCAATTTCAATTTCATCAAATTAATTAATAAAGTATATTATTATAAGGGCTGTTTGAACATGCAGTTCGCGAACAGTTCGTGATCACGTGAACCAATCAGAGAACATATTGGAGTTCTCGCGAACTGTAATGCGTTGACTGATTGGTTTACATGATCGTGAACCGTTCGCGAACTGCATGTTCGAACAAATCTATATACTTTATTATTATTCATACGTAGCATTCAGGATAATAGTAAATATAAATATGGAGAGTTGGAGTAAATTATAAGAAGCTTTATTACTTTTTTCCCTGACTGTTATATCCGACAAACAAATTATTGTCAGGTTACATTGGCTTGTGATTAAAACAAAACAGAAGATTCACTCTTTACGTACCTGAGAAAGATAAAATATGCTCCAGTGTAATTGGTGTAACACCAACGGATAATAAATTTTTAAATAAAATTATATATATACATATTAGATCTACAGGTATTTATTATACTTCAAAGCATAAAGTCAAAGGCCTTAGATTGCATGAAAGAAAAACAGTGTATATGAGATATTTGCATATTGCACAAATGGATATGCATAAAAATAACTTTCCTAAAAAAAGTCTGTACGTGCGCAACAAAAATTTTGTTTCCTGTTATACCACTATTATTCGACTTAATTAGTCACAAATTTTTCTGCGTATTTTAAGCATTTGCGGAATTAATTTATTTTCTTTCAAAGCCTGCATCCTTTCAAATGTGAAGACCTATTCCAGATGTGGTTTGAAACCCATGAAAAAGGTTTAAAAACTGAAGCAGTGTATTCTCACATAGTATCTAAGATGGGTACAAATGTGCCCGGTATTTGTGAGTGGGTACAGGTAAATTTGCCTCTCAAAATAAAGAACAGTTATTAATAATCGTTAAATTGCCTTCCACAATTTTTAGCTAACTGATATACATGTGTAAATTGGGTCCCGTTACAAAGGTTTGGGAGGCTGTTTACTTATTTATAAGACCAATTAAGGCCGACTCTTTCTCCTAGTACCTGTTGGGAGGCAATTTATCCTTATGAGTCCACAATACGTGAAAAAAACACATTGTGTCGGTTTTGTATTAGTATCTCAGATCGCTGGTAAGTTGTTCATGGACAATCCAACCCTCTCTGAAGAAGAATATGACGTGGTTACAAGGGGACTTAAAAGTCCATTAAATTCAACAAAACAATAAAATATTACTACCCTGTTTACGTTTTCCGGTTATTGTGGACGGCCAAGATTGGCATTAAAAGTAAAGTTAGATCAATCTAAGAGAAAGCAAGCTTTTCCTTTGTAGCAATATACTTGTTAAATCGTTCACACTTGCAGAAGGTATTTGTTACAATCAATTTGAGCAATTTGTTTGCAGGTTAGAACAAGGCTTAAGTTCATTGCATTACTTCTTTGTATCTCTGTATAGCCCAAAGCCTTTGTGGCTCCCTAATGCGATTATGAATTTGGTTCTTGGAACTGAAACTGCTAAAATATCATAAGCTTCCCTGTTTGGTACCCTTCAGGTATTTCTTTAAAATTAAAACAAGTTCCAACCCAAATTAACAACGTTATAAAAATGCTCTATCTACTCTTCTTTTTCGTATATGACCCGATTTGTGCATTGTTTATTTATTTGTTTTATTCGTTTCGACACAACCGTTGTCTACATGCTCGTAAGCCATAATCGCGCGCAAGGTAGGTTTATATTGTCCGCCAACGTTATTATTGTAGTTTGTGTTTCTTGTTTGTTATTGTTTGCACATGTTAAAAAAAAACACCGTTGTAGGATAGTACGAAACCATTAACGTATACAATGTGTATACTGAAAAGGCACGATCCTATAAATCTGGTATATAGTAATAATTCAGTGCTTCCATTATCATAAACAGTGTTACACCTGACCTAATAAATATTCACATATGTTATTGTTACGCGTGTACACCTAAATACTAATGCCTTTCTGTATTATTGTATCTCGTACGGTGGTGTTGTTGATTGCAACATCGGAAAATTATTTCCTCATTGTTTGAAACAAAGATACTGCAAGGCGTCGTAACCGATGCTATTTTTAAGTTTATCGCTCTGAATGAGAGCATGTGTTAACGATGAAAAAGTGCAGCGCGATTTCTGAGATTGTTATAATACTGCGTTGGCACCGATTGTAACGTGAAAGCTTTACACACCTTTAATCAGCAACTTAATACATATATATGGATGAAGATATTGCAAGATCTTAAGTTACACGTCACTTAACATTATTTATATGTTGTGTTTTGTCTAAATCAAATTACGTAAAGAAGGAGTCTAGCGTACTCAGTTTGAAAGGCTATTGCAAAACAAACGTTTAAAATTTATTTATACTTGCTCGCATAACAGTGCTGCTTAAAGAAAGATAATCCTTGATACATTTTGTCCGCGCTTCTACCTTCAAAATATTCTCCGCCACAAACTTTAAAAATCGTGAATCCTTGAATGCAACTAAATATTATACCGTGGTCGACAAATTTTAATTTTAGTAAAGGGATCTTATACTACGCATAAAATGCAATACGCGCCGATTCCAATGTTGAAACGATATTGGGTATGTGGTGGGAGACACGGCTATATGTCTTGTTTCCTACTCTCTGCTTTCCTCTACTATACTAAATTTTGACGATTACAGAATATGTAACTATTGTATGCTACTTTCCAAACATTTTAAAAATGTGGAGTTGTATTTTAAGTGCAAACTTCTTTTAGACCCCTCCCCACAAATTGCATCAAACTGGACGTACGTTTCAATAGCAAAACTGTCATCATCAGCAGAAATACTGAACTGAATAATTACACTAAAACTAAGTACCCTAATTTATACCTAAAAAAGGTCATGGCACAAGGATCACGGTCATGGCTGACTGCCGTCATGCTTAACTAGTCATTAATCCTAACTACATCTGATCTACAACTTCTACTTAATAAACTATAAAGACAGTAATTTGTTTTTATATATATTATTGTGATTTCCCGGCTATATGCTTTAACAAGCAAAAGGAAAATAAATAAATAACTTTTATATTAGATCTGCCTTTTCTTTGCAGATACCTTCCTACAATGATAAACACAATGCAAACTCAATCCACTAGATGGCTATGTAATCCCGTCCAAGATATCTAAAATTTACCACCCCAGATCATGCGCACTAATGATCCCCTCTCTTACTAACCAATGACTAGTTTACCTTTATTATTCTTTACAGTTAGGAACCCGCTGCGCTGACGGCTGTACGCCTCCTCGGTTCTCCTAAATCACCAACTTGTTTATTATTATGCCCTTACTTTGTTAAATACTGAATTTATAATTTAACTCTTAATAATCAATGTATCAAATGAACTTCCGTTAATAAACAGTGTAATCATTAATAAGTTATATAATTTATTGTTAAGTTTATATCAAAGACATATAAATAGCATGAGAACTCTTACTCTCAAGGTGAGTACAGTTATTGAAAATATTCAAACAAGTATTATCAATTATCCAGTATAATTAAGACTCTTTTATTCAAATATGAACTTTTAAATCTCCCGCGGCTATCATAAGAGAATTGAATACCACCAACCACGTTTGCCAACTTAGAAAGTTTCAAATTCTAAATCACATACGAAGTATAATAACCTCAAAACACTATAGACGTTATAATTTCATTTATACAAAATTTAAACAAGTTTTGACCAAATACCTCGTTTACCGGTTTACACGACATCAGAATACCTCCAAATGTGATTCCTGTAGTGACAATCAGATTCGCTCGTATATACAGCTAAAAGGCCAGACCAGGAGGAATAACATCGGTAGCAGGAAATTCAGGAAACAGACCTAGTTCGTTACATTCAGGATGTATGATTAGACCCGGAACAGCAAACACATGCACACTCCCATGGAGAACAAACACCCAGGTGTAGTAGATACAGCAAAATTTCTTATAATGTCGAACAATCCTCACGTTTCTTCTGTATATTTCCAGAATAGAGTAATTACAAGAATTTGAATAGAAGATCCCCTTCAATACCAGACGTAAGACAGGAAAAACCACTTAACTCATTACACTTGATAAAAAATAAAAATATCTCTCCAGCAGCTTTTTTATCAACAACCTCGTCACCAAGGAATTTCATCATTTTCTTTATACGAATCACATTGAGTCACTTCCCATTCAATTAAAATAGATACCTAGGATACCAGGCTATCGCACAGTTGTCAGACGATAAATTATATTCAACTTCCATGAATACTAGTGTGAATTAATTCAAATTATGCTGGACTTACAAACAGGTGTGTACATAAAATAGTAATTGCATTTCAATATGGTTGGTAGCTTTCCTCTTATGAAACACAGCAATATATTCATTGATAGCCAACTTCTTTATGGGAAAATTTGAAACTGATCATTACAATACTTTGGCATATTTTCCACGGGTTTGGGTTATATACGTTGATGACATTTTTTGTATTTTTGATACTAGTAAGTGCTCAATCAGCTAAATTCAAAATTTCCTTCCATTAAGTTTGTCCATGAAGAAGAAACAAAGAATAGGATTGCTCTTTACTGAACTTACCTGGCATCATTCTATTAGATTAGATTAGATTAGATTAGGAATGGGGTGTCCTATGGACCTGTTCCACCGCGACCGTTTAAGATTTATTGTGATCTCTTTTTTCCTAGAAGACGCTCTCTAATTTTGCCCTCTTAATTAGGTCTATCATTTTTGAGAGCGGCTTCTTTGTGTAGCTACTAACTGTGGAGTTCTCCACGCCCATTACTAGAAATCTTGTCCTCACCAGGCCTTCACATTAGCACAGCACATGAACTGGTGTTTCTTCCTCCTTTTGACAGAATCTGCAGGTTGTTGACAGTGACCAGTCAGCAGACCTACTATCATTCTGACAGTCTTGCTGTCTTTATTCAGTAGATCTCTAGTAAATTCAGGCTTCTGTGCCTTTAGGTACTCTTTTGCCTGTCTCTGTCCCGGTGATTTTTGCCCCCACTTTCTGGACTGATTATGTATCCATTCATTGATGGATTTTTTTAATTTGCGATTTAGTAATGCCGAAAGAAGGTCCAGCTCCAACGAATGACCTTGACGAACCTCACCTGACCAGCTCTTGCGCCCCCTCATTTCCTCTCACACCCGAGTGGTTAGGAACCCAGTCCAAGGTTAATTTCCTTCGAGTGCCCACCTCATTTAGGGCGCTTACATAATCACAAACCAGCTTAGAGTTCACGCTTATGGAATTAATCGCTTTAAGTGTGGACTAAGGATTGTACACTTTTTTATATTTATAATATCCATTGTCATTTTAATGATATGTTGGCCATTTCATCCGCTTCTCCACCACGCGTTTTGTTAAGTTGCTTCTTTTCTACAGGTGACTGTTTCCTTGCCTTTGTTTGTTATAAAATCGGTTAAGAACATTTGTAAACTGGTACCGATGAAAGAGCTTTAAATTCACGTTAGATAATCTTCCACATATTTTCCTTTTCCTTTCACTATATTGCCCCAGTTCTTTGTACTCTAATACATTGTTATACTTTTGTATTATTTAAACATGCCAGTTTTTTTTTTTTTTAATAAAGTTAGCGGATCTTATTGTTTATATTGCTTAATTTAAAACCACAAACAATAGCACTGACAAAAGCGATAACGAATTTTGAAATTGGGCGCCTTTTTGCAATCGTTTTATCATATTTAATCATACTTACATTTTGATTAGTTAATCAAAAATGTTAATCACAGCATCGCCTGTGATTAACATTTTGTCAAAATGGAGTAGGTCTACTGACTGGTCACTGTAGACTAAATAGACATTGTGCAATATAGGCCTGGTAGATGATGCTACTTGCAGATTCTGCCAAGAGGAGGAAGAAATACCAGTTCATGTGCGGTGCTAATGTGACAGCCTGGCGAGGACAAAGTTTCTAATAATGAGGGCGGAGAACCCCACAGCTAGCAGCGATACAAAGAAGCCGCTCTCATAGGTCTAATTAAGAGGGCAAAGTTAGAGTGTGTCTTCTAGGAAAAAGGGTATCTCGATAGATTTGAAAAGGCCGTGGTGAAACAGGTCGTAGGCCACTCCAAACTATAGCAACAAGCAACTAAGATATTGTATTTATTGAATGCTTACCTAATTAAATTATGCTTTAAAGTAGTTACAGCTAAATTCAAAAGTCTAGTCATGACATATGTGCTACTAGAATGTCAAAACAGTAACGTTACGAATAAATAAATATCCTACGACATCCACACACCTTATACATAAGACTTCAACTCACAGGCACCATGTGATTTGTTAATTCAACACGTCTAGTATGCAAATATGAAGACAGTCGTCAATCGGCATCTACGTAGGCGCTGTATAGTTGCCCCGTTCATTATTATAGCGTGTAATATCTAAATGTAATCATCTCCAATCCAGACACCAAGCACACCAACACCAACCGAAACCTGTCGTCGCGCACAGGGCAGCGTCAGAGAGAACCATTATTATAAATATGTTAAAGAAACGGCGCTTAATTACCATACAATTTCGAAGGTGTTTTATAGCGTTTAAAATAATTACGGCCCTTAGACGCAATTTCGTGATTATACACCTTTTGGACCACATACGTTGAAACTCTCGGAAATGCGGCCGTTATACCGCTAGTATGTGTGTATAAGCCGGTACGAAAGAACGGAAAGAGAGGCACACCGCAGCCGTACAGCTGACATATTAATAGTCTTTGTTTTCTATCCGCGCGTTATTTATGATCTGTCGTTATGTTATTTGAACGTTATTTCAACGGAGATTTCGGGAAAGTGTTGATGTTTGATTTCAGATAGGTAATGTACGTCGCGGGAAGCCATTAACTGACGCAGCGGTGGTTGTTGGAATGTTGTAAGTAGTATATGCGAAGGCGGCCATAAATACGCTTGTGTTGTAGAAAGTTGTATCAATTGCATTGTTATCTGAGATTTTCACTTTTCTAATGAAGTCTAGAAACAGCAAGAAATATCTAAACACTAACAAAGCACCGGTTCCTCTTTCTCTTAGTAGTATTGAGCTGATGTCAAATATGGAAGACACCATGAACTGTGTCTTTAGTTTTGTGATTTATCATATGTTGTCAAAATAATTACTTGTCTGGTTCCTCTGCAAATCAGAGCTTACTGGAATGGCGTTTCCAGTAGTCATGATCGAAAACAACACTAAACAATTGATTCACTACAAAAAAAAAACCGCATTGGAATAGAGAGGATTATATTTTGGGCGGTTGCCATTGTCTAATATTCTGGAATAATAATTAAATTATTATATTTATTCAAGAAATGTGGTGTTAGGCTGATAACAAAATACGTGAGTTTGCTGGGTTGCTATACAAAAACCCACCATTTTAAAATTTAGCACTCCTTCGAAAGGAAAGCGTGCTTTAAGGAGAATCGTCAAAGACGTCATACAATTTTACTGGTAAAAATCTGTAACGTATTAAAGAATTGGAAGGTTTAAATACTAATACCAGCAATAAAATTCTATCTTTTAACTAAACTCTAATCGTAATTACGTTTCTATTTTTGTTAAATTGAATTAATTTTCAGTTTTTTTCGGGCTCTTACGCAATCTTTTAATTCAACTATGCAAAATATTTGGCCACCGCTTAGGTTTATTTGTTTGCTTAATCAATAACTAAGTCGACTTAATTATGAATTCCTTTAGATATTTGTGACAAAATACTACCTTTTATAAGTAGTTAGTGTTCAAGTTGGCCGTGAGCATAAATTCTGGTTTGAGAAAGTAGTTTTCTGTATGTCTGAAAATCAGGAGTTGGAATATTCTGATACTCCTTGTTGAACAGGATGTTGCTGTTCTTCGGTAGAATATTTTTCAAAATATAACACTCAGTGGGATTTTCTTCAGTGATTTCGAGATAGGTTTATTTCGTTAACTTAAGTAAGTAGCTTTGTTCAATAAATTTCTCCTAATATGTTAAAACTGCATGATGATTTCTTTCAGAATCATAGAAATTCAGATAAAAATAAATTAACACAATTCTTGGTCAATGCATTTCCTCATAGTACTTTATGCTCATATGGCGAAGTACTTACAAATGTCATGTCTTTGAATGTGCAGCTTCTTTAGGGAAGACGGTCACACAACCATAAGCCAGTCTGAAATCATTACTTGTGGAATTAATAATAATAATAATATATATATATATATATATATAATCACATGCCTCTTTTACCTTTCGGTGTAGAGGTAATAATAATAAAATTAAATTATATTCTTTTGCTACATGTGTGTTTGAAATTAAGTCAAATGTACAAAGTCCTTCCATTCTTTTCTATTTCCCGCTAGTTTTCTTGCGTTTATCACCGTTTGTCCTCTTCTCAGTATTGCCCCTGCTACCACTTTATCCCACGTTATCCTTGGTCTTCCTGGTCCCCTTTTGATCATAATCCTCGCCTCCATTACTTTTCTCGCTTGCCTGTCTGCCTCCATTCTCTGTACATGGCCCCACCAATTTAGTTGTTCCTCCTCTATATATTGTAAAATGGGCTCTACATCTAGTTCTTCCCTTATGTCCGTGTTCCTGATTCTGTCCCTACGTGTTATTCCCATAATGCCTCTCAAATATTTCATTTCCATGCTTTGTATTTTGTTTTTGAGTCTATTTGTGAGAACCCATGTTTCACTTCCATAGGTGAGTATAGTCTGTATATTGTTCTGTATACCGTCATCTTAGTTTTTTAGCTTTTTCTTTTTAAATATAAATGCTTTCTTCATTGAATGGTATAATTTGGCAGTTTTATTAATTCGTTCGGTAATATCTATCTCTTGGTTTCCATTTCTTTCAATTGTAACTCCCAGATATTTATATTCAGAAACTTGTTGTATCTTTTCCCCATCAATATATATTCTTATCTGCTCTTCATTCCCTGCTGTTATCATCATTACCTTCGTCTTTTTCGTGTTAATTTTCATGTTGTATTTTTTCAGAACTGCATTCCATTCATTATATTTTTCTGAAGTTTTTCTTCGCTACTAGCCATGATAACCAAATCATCAGCAAATATGCATTCTGTAATGTCTACTGGTGCCAAGTGTCTATATCCTGCATTCAACTTTGTTAATTTCGACTTACATTCTTTCAATATTCCGTCAATAAATACGTTAAATAGTAATGGGCCTAATACACCTCCTTGTCTTAGTCCTCCTTTAGTATAAACATTTCGGACTTCCTATTTTTACTTATAACATAGTAAATATTGTCATTGTACATATTTTTGATATTTCTAATCAATTTATCATTCACTTTTCTTTGTTGTAAATATTTCCAAACTGTTCCTCTAGGAATTCTATCGAACGCCTTTTCTAGGTCTAGGAAGCCAAAACATGCTTTTGTCCGACTCAGTATAACCTTTTCTATTATCTGCTTTATTGTGAATATATGATCGTTTACACTTCTGCCTTTTCTAAATGCGCTTTGTGATTCCTCCATTATAGCTTCTGTATATTTTCTTAATCTGTTTTCCAAAATCCTTTCATATGTTTTATATAATAATAATAATAATAATCTTTATTTGTACTATCAAAATATATACTATAAGGCAGCGCTCCACAACCCTTTCTTAACTTCGGCACACGTAAACCGTTTGCAGTATTTTTGCGGCACACAAAAGCGATAATAATAAAAAAGTAACATTTAGTTAGATACACATTCGTTAGGTACATTAACTTATACATAAAATTAAAATATTTACATATAATAAACAATATGTAAATTCATAAGTTTTGACTTATTATTTTCGGTTTACGATACCTTCAGAGCCAATGGTTACAGTTAGTGTGATACCTGTGGTTGTTTCAAAGAGCTCAATAGTTTTTTTTTATGTGGCTGGATATTTGAGACAGTAACTCGAAGTTCTTGGTCAAGGTCCTTCAGGCACGATCATTTTTCATTAAAACGCACTGAAAAAAATTGTTCGTACCGATAAGTAGAAACTGCCAACAGAACTTCTGAAAATTTCAATTTTAGTGCGCCGTCATGTTTTAATTCAAGAGATATCTCCCGAATCTGTAGGAACAGTGCTTCTGTAGAATTTTTAGAAAGCATTTTAAATCCACTCATTGATCCTCGCGCTAACTCTATTTGCCATAGTTCAAGTTTCTGCTTAAAACCGTTTAATTTGTCGTAGCATGTTAATAAATTTTCAATCCGACATTGTATTTTTTATTAAGTTTAGTGAAGTGCTTTTGGTCTTAGCTCAAGCCCACCTGGGACGACTCGACGATTCTTTAAATTTTGAACGAAAAATCAGACATGCCGTCTTTTTTGAGAAAGTCAAGACTTTTTGTTGTCAATAACCCTTTTAAGTAACATATTGGTACATTGTGATTGGAAATGATATAGTACTTTACCTGAGGCAAAATTGACAAGATCAAAGTAGATCGATTATTCTGTAATTTTTCATAACTTCATAACTTTTCATTCCGAACGATTTTTCTTAGTAGATACTAACTAGTATCTAGTAATACTAAGAACCTTTCTGTTCAGCATCTTTACCTGAAACTAAAATGTTTTTGCTCATCTGTGAACCTGCTTGATTTAAAAAATCAAAAGTAAACTAAAAGTAAGTTTCAGACCAAACAGGGCTTATTTCCCAGATATGAAATTCCTACTTATTTTTTTTTGATGATTTAAATAATATTTGTAATCATATAATTATAATGTGTTAAATTATATTCTATACTCTCCACTAATACCAAGTAAAACTAATCTACAGATTTGAAATAAATGTTACACAGATTCATGAATAGTTTTTTTACTTTTGGAATATATAGGAATAAAATCTAACAAAGTAAGATGGCACAAATCTCAGGGCAATATTCAGCCTAAAATCGTTCTTTGTATTTACTTCTTTGTTTCTACGACACAGTAGAACATTCCAGGAATCACAGCTTAAAAAATTGTTACGTCTGCTACAGTTTACTGAAATTCTTGATCAGTTTTGTACCACATATGTCCATCGCTCGAATTTATCAAAACAATTTTTTAAGACAAGTATAGTGGTAATTATGGTTTTCATTAGTTTGACTCCAATATTTTTTTTAAAGATTTTAGAAGGATTTTAGAAAGAATACCAATACCAGTAATCATTAAGCGCATTTCAAGATATAAGAGTATCATTTTTAACATCATGGTTTCATTGCTCCTCCTGTGGCAATTGATAGATAGATAAATAGATAGATATGTTTACTCATTCTAATAAAAACATTACAGGAAACATCAAATAAATGATCGTGTGTAAGTATATATATAACAAATACAACAACAAAAAATATAAAAGAATTATACGACAAACACCAGATTAAAATTATTGAAATTATACATAATGACTAATATTTGAATTTAAGAATTCTTCTAGAGAATCGTAACTTTGATCAAGCAGAATTCCTTTGGCTATGACTAACCTCTTTTTTTATTTCTAAGAAATGAGGAAATCTGAATTTATTATAAATTTTGGGGCCCCAATAATCAAACTAGCCCTCAGACACCTGGTCCCTATGATGCGGAATTCTGATATTATATCTGTATCGGGTTTCGTATTCGTGGTTGCCACCGTTTAGATGAAACATACTGAAGAGCAGTGAGGATGTACAACGTTGGTAAAGTATTTTCTCTTTCTGAAAATACATTTTACAACTTTGTTTCAGTCTCAATTGGTATAGAACTCGAACAACACTTTTCTGAAGGATAAATACTCTTTTTGCTTGTGGTGATATTCCCCATGACAAGATCCCATAGAGTAGCCTACTATGAAAATTAGTATAGTAAGCAGTATAGTAAGTCGTTTTAGCCGCATCATGAGTAGCAGATGCTAGTTTTATCGCTTGTACATGGATATGTGTCCTCCACGTCAATTTGCCATCCAAGGTTAATCCTAAGTATCTGACGGTATCCGATGTCGAGGTTTCATTTATCGCAGAGAATTTAAGGTGTTTCGTTTTTCCTTCATTTAATTTTAAGTTATTATTTTGAACCATTTTTTTTTGCACTATTTAACATTATTTCCGTTTTAGCCTGAAGATCAATAGCATTTCTAGCAGTTACTACAAAAGAAGTGTCATCGGCGTAGAGCGAAGTTTTTGTTGGACAGATGTTACAAGGTAAGTCATTGATAAATATTATAAATAGTAAAGGATTTGATCGTTGCGGTACTCCTTTTTGATATAGGTTTTGTGGTTGATTTGTTTGTTTTAAGTTCAACCGCTTGATATCTGTCAGGCAGATATGAGGCTAGAAGCTTGTGTTGTATGGAATAAATAGTAACAAAACCAGAAAATATGTTCTTTCCAATCCTTTTATTAGTAAAATATTATTGTCGACCGGTTTCGGCTTATGCATTCCTCTGGACACACTAATGTGAAGTAGCAGAATTATAGTATGTGACTAATTTGAGATTAATTTTTTTTATACTTACATACGTCAATAGGCATTTAGAAGCTACGTCATATATAGCAGTAGTAATCACAAACATTTACAATAAAACAAAATAAATAAAACAAAATGAGACAATGCACAAAATCAAAATAGAAACATGTTAAAATTGTGTTGTATGCCTCTTATACCATAGAAGTATAATTTATTATACTAATAATTAGCTGATCCCTCATTTAAAGCTTTTCTTGTTGAATTGTTTTAGTTAATCAGCTGTCATTTAATTATGAAATCAACATGGATCGCTTAAATTAGTCCTACATCACTTAATGGATGTATGAGTGAATGTACAACACAGTACCACTTTTAACAAACACAGACACTGATTCGCGAGATGACTGAAACACAGACGATGATTTATGGAATGCTGTGTAGGTATAAATATTGCCACGAACTGCGTTTGTATGAATACAACTTACGATTTTATTGTGTATTACAAACATGTGCCTATGTGTATGCATATTGCCACACAACTTGTATTTTTTTTGTAACTACTATTTAAGATTTTATTATTATTTTATAAGGCTGTAATTCAATACGTACCCTTTAAATGAGGGATCAGGTAATTATCGTCGCGAGAGATTCAATAAAACCATCACAGACGTTAAAAGTGGTATTCTTTATGTTTTGATGTACATTATAAGTACATTTATCTTCCCTGGATTTTCACAGCATTGCACTGACTAGTATTTTAAGATTTCACTCAAATTACGATGTATGTAATTACCGGATTATTCCTACACCAAATGCATATGTTCTCTGCATATGTGTGTTGTGTGTACGTGTGGGTGGAATGTATTTTATAGCGAGGATTGCGTAGAGAAGGCACAGTTGCCGGAAAATTACCAATTAAACGTTAATGACTACACTACTACATAAATTCATCGTTACGACTAATTCTTAACCCATTAGGTAGTGTCTCAACAAAGAGATTAAGGATGAATTTATATGAAAACCACTCACTCGGGTTCACGATGGGCGTGCGCTTCGTAGCGTCGTGCACCACAAAGAAACTTATTTTTTAATTGAGCCATAAATAACTGGCAGTGAAACAATAGTTTTAATTACCCCGTTTTAATATCTCTCTAACGCAAATATCTCCTTGGGAAAGGGGCACGAGAGTTGCGTTGATTACGGCTCATCTTTATTAATCACAGCGTTCGTCGTGATAACAAAAGTTTCGAACAAACTTTTAATTGGCGATTCAGCTTGATGTCTGTGTTGATTTTGAGCAGCAGTTTGGGATTCAGGGTAAAAATGTAGTGTATTTAGATTTCTGTTTTTCGAAATACACGTGACTTCTTTTTTAACAAGTGACTTGCGCTAATTAGAATAACGGGAAGCGAAGGCAATACAAAATTCCAAAGATTGGAGTTTGGAAAGTACGTTAAGGCAACTGAATATAGTATTATATTAGAATATATTTCCACATAGCTGGTCGGTGTAATATATAGGCTATTAAAAAGAAGCTGAGCAATATTATTTTTTAATGTGCTGTCAAAAATGGTAATTTAAAGCCCATTCTTATATTGGTCGACGGCCTATAACCAAAATGAAAAGGAAGAAAATTACGAAGCGTGCAGAATCACCTTTAGGCAGAAATTACAACCATAGTCAACACGCTAATACAGCTATGCTAATTTAAGGCGGAGCATTGTGTCGAGTCGGAAAGCGGCACCCGAGAAAGGTTTATTTGTTGGATATTAAATTTCATTTAAATTTTGACCCGTCAGTCGGTGTGGGCTAAATATATTTTCCGAGAGAACGGCCGCGATTAGACACAGTCTTTGTGGTGAACGTTTGGAAACCTACATGCAAGCATATGTGCCTAGGTGGAGATGCTGATAGAACCCGGAAGTTTACGCATAAATTACAACCAGAAAATGTATTAATTCACATTAACGTGTCCTGGTGTCGACTAATTTCAAATTGGTTATTAACTTTACGATGGGAGGCGCATGCTTTGAGGTTGACGTAATATTAATTTTTATTGTATGTAAATTCCATTGTTGTACAAGCTGTGAGTGAATTCCTTTTCCTTAATTGATGCTTATAGAAAATTTAAATTAGGCAAGATGTAATTGTTTCTTCATTTGCCTTTTTTTATGTGTGTATGCTTAATTAAATCTATAACGTTGAACCAGGAAACAGTTTTTCGCTGTTTCAGCTTGAGCGATCATGCTTTAGGCGTCAGTCAGGCGGTATTGCGTTCCACTGCATACATGAATAGCACAAAAAGTGATCGAAATAATCACCAGGGCAGCAATAAGCAAAATATTTCTTAAAGAACCCTTTGAATCTAGAGAAGACTTACTAAAGACCGAAAAATTGTTAAAATGAAAACAGAACCACCGGCTGGCCACTACAATCTAAAGAGGTAGGTGTATAATATAATATCAGTTGAGAGTTCTAAGATGAAGCAAAAAACTACGATCCTTGTTGGGGGGTTCGTTCCGATGGATTGACAGTGACCCTGTCTTTACTACTGCTCTAGCAGAAGGCTCTGGAGCATATAGCCAGAGATTCGTTTTCAAAGATGATAGATCCAAGCAAAAAAAAAATAAGATTTAACAGTTTCTTTTGGGATAAAAGTGATAATAATAGACCAGAAAAGGTGGAGCTGAAGGTAGCCCTTCATTCATTCATTAAGTTAGGGTGGGCACCTAAAGTCCGGCCACTTGAGCTAGGTGCTCATTGTACCATCCCTATTAAGTCTCATATTTCCACTCGAGCAACCCGGTCTTCTCTATAAAACCCAGTATCTTGCCCAGTGGGAACTTGAGAACCTTCAAGGGCTCCAATAGATCTCTCCAGAAATATTTCTGCCTGAGTACTTTCAATTCCTCAAAGGCAGCCCTATATCGTAAAGAAAACTAGTTAGCAAAAATAGTGATAGCAAATTTATATACTCACTGGACATTCTTTCTTCGGGGTGGATAAGCCTAAGCAATTTACTGCTTGTCAAGCACCCCGGCAGAGCCAAATATGCCTCCTGATTATCATTACGGCATTGAAAAAAAAATGATCGTTTATTACAAACACCAGGTATTACGTATCAAGTACCCAGGTAATATTAACCTTTTCTGGACGACCATTCTAAATCTAATCAAACCTAATCCTTCTTTTCTTAATAACTCGCTCAACGTACGTTTCCTGCAAAGCAGTGCATAATCTGCTACTACTCTCCAACCGCTACAAGAATCAGATATATGATTTTTAAAAAAATATTTCCCTGGAATGGATCTGAACTTGTCTGGAGATGGATCGTAGTGAATGAGACAATTCATCGAATCATGATGAGGATGCTATCTCTTATTAAGTCGTCTCAACCAATAAGTAGGGATATATGTATATTATTTATGAAAAAACAAAAAACAGCAGATGGTATTCTAGTAATAATAATTTCTCATATTGGGTAATATTAAATGCAACGGTGGTAAGGTAGCAAATACATTTCATAATATTTTAGCCCATTTAATAATATTCTTGCGTGGGCCCCAGCACATATCGTCAAAAACACCAAAAAAAATATGAATATACTGTGCATTTCAGTGGTAGAAACCTTTGTCAATTTTCTGATACCATTTTCCCTTTTCCAGTAAAATAATTAGTGGATATTTAATGATAATATAATTAAATATTTAAACAGTATTTTGTGCAACATATTAAAATCAATTTTTTACCAAAAAAGAAATAGTGAAAACAAAGATATTGATCAAAATTAGTGAATTCCATGAAAGACAGAAAACAAAGCAAGAAAAAACAATAATACAAAAACTTTCAAAGTGGATACCCCTCGCATGCAGTATAATACTTACATGTAAATTTTGGTGGATGGAGCAGGAAAAATTAATATAAGGAAAAGGTTGACCAAATCAGTATATAAAGCAGTAGATTGTGGATCACTGCCACCTAGTATTTCCTAAATTATATTTAACTGTGCATAGTGAAAATGAAACAACATTGTGATTGTGTTTTTCTTTTCAATGAGAAACTAAATGTCTAAAGCTGGTCGACTATCTTATTTCTTTTAAACCGTGAAATATTTAAGATCTTTGATTTAATATATTCTGAGGTGTAACCTTCTTAATTTCTGCAGTAGTACGCAGTTTGAGAGAAGGTGGATAGATCCTCTCAGTCTGCAGATACCCTATAGGATTTCTACCAACCAGTTGGTGGATGATTATGGCATTCCATCATTCTATAGATCCCTTCCAGTTGTAGATCTCAACTTGCTCTATTCCTTTTGAAGTTTTTTTCCCAATGTTTGATCTGCTTCACTTTCTAGTCTCTCCAGTTACTTATTCCGCAAAATGGTTACGGATCTAAAATGGTGCTCCAGCGTCGTTTGCTCTAATTTGTTAAACTAATTTGCTAATTAATTTACTTGATTTTAAAACACAACACCAATGACGTAGTACCAATTAGCAGCCTTATTTAAATAAATCCTAGCAGTCGAAATGTAGAATACGCTTTGCGCAACCTATGTCATGGTGTTCTTGTCTATCTTTACTTTAAAAGTGAAATTTTAAATTTAAGGGCATCGATCTAACTAGTCTACAGCACACATACACGATGCAACGTTCACCGACCGGCAAGCAAGCCGACTTTCTGACTCGCGGCCCGTTTCAACCTGTGATATATTATTCAATACTATTGACGAGTGGTTCGTGCTGGCTGATTGCCGATGAAATAATGGAATCGATAATACGAACGTACGAACTGTATACCGGCAACACTTTCGCAATATTCCCTTACTTGTTTAACCGGTAATGGTGCATCAGAGAATCGCCGCAAATAGGCATCCCCGTGCCGCTAACAGACGTAGCCTGGAGTGGATTTTTCCGCCATAAATCCGACTTCGACAGTTTTTGATATGTATGTTCTTCAGCAGAAAAATAGTGAAGTACCTGCATACTTATATGCGTCTACACTTTATGTTTACTTATATTTTTACAGTTTGGCCTACTTGCACTTCAATAAATTCATTGCACTTTATTTTTACTTGACGTTGTGTTGTTGTTAAACTTACACTTTTAGAATGTTTGTCCTTATCCTATTTATAATCTATTGCTAACTATGTTGCAATTTAAATAAAAAAAAATATTTGACTTACAATTCTATTGTATTTATTATATGAAGATACGATGTTGAGGTAACTTATTACTAGAGACCGGATTATATGCAATATAGTGCATATATTTTATTTTTTGCATATCTTTAATTATAGTCTATATGTAGACGTATTACACTAATTGAAGTTAATTAACGCTAATGACTGATTACATATATTGCATATTTAAGCTTTTTCTTATCCTTTCTATTAGTAAAGATCCCTAGTAATTCCTAATGTAGATCGACAACTGACAATTCTCAGAACGATAACTCTTTTAAGTTGGTTTCTCTAATACTTTTTTCCAAGAACTGCACGTGTTTAATATCGCCTAGCAGAAGGGATATGGTAAATACGTTTTATTATTATTAATTTCCAAATAAACTATTCATTCTTTGAATATCTTCGAGCGAAACAGCATGTAATTGTGTTACGTTTTTAAATACTGTGCGTACATACAATGAGTATAGCGAACAAAATTTCTTTATGGATTAAGCTATATCCTGAACTGGTAAAGGATGGCGACAAAATAGTTTGTCGGGCCTGCAGCAAACTGGTAAGTTTAATTTTACTAAAAGCTTTACAATTGTTTTTAAATTCTTTAACTTTTGACATAAAATGATAATTGTTGATGTACGTGTCTTCTGAGAGAAAATACCTGATTGATCAACACGCTAAAACTCCAGCACATATTGGAAAATGTGAAAAACTAAAGCGATCCGTATGTGTGCAGCAATCCATACGTCAATGTGTGGCATCAACTTCAGGAAACTTAGAACAAGAAGCATATAATACGGATCTGTGTAACGCATTAATTTCGTCTAACATACCATTAGCAAGATTAAATAATGTTAATTTGAAATCATTTCTGCAAAAATATTGCAAACATAATATACCTGAAGAAAGTACCTTACGAAAAAATTATGTCACATCTTGTTACCAGCAAAAAATAACAGAAATTCAACAATTGGTAGGGAATAATTTTATTTATATCATGGTAGATGAAAATACGAATAAGTGTGGCCGTTATATTGCTCATTTGGTAATGAATCATCCGAAACTTTACTACAAAACTATGGAATAAGTAATACACAATCGCTTTATCTAGAGCCAACCACTTCCAGTGAAATTGAGCAAACTATAAAACACCTGAAGGGGCAAATATACCACCGACATTTATGACATATCCACCAATTTATTGAAAGAAATACATGCAGAAATAGCAATGCCCTTGGCAATAACCATCAATAGATGCAAAGATGAAGGAGTGTTTCCTAGTTTGCTCAAGGTTGATAGAGTTTTGCCCATACACAAGAAATGTGATAAGAACAACTGCTCAAATTACAGACCTATAAGCATCCTACCAGCAATGTCAAAGGTATTTGAGCAAATCATTATGCAGAGGTTGGTAAGCTACTTTGATCACAACGGATTCTTCAGGCCTGAACAACACGGCTATAGAAAAGGGCATACCACTGCTAGTGGTTTATTACAAGTGGTAAATTCCATATATAAGGCGTTTGATGAGGGTGAGCATGCGGAACTTAACTTACTGGACCTATCGAAGGCGTTTGACTCGGTTAGTCATGACATATTAATACATAAGCTGAAGTATTATGGCGTGAGAGGACAACCCCTTAATTTATTAAAATCATATCTCACCGATAGACATCAATTAACGGAATGGAAGGGGTCAATATTGGGCCCTCTGCTATTTATCATCTATGTCAATGACCTCCCGTCTAATATTAGTGAAGCTCAGATATGCCTGTATGCGGATGACACCTCACTACTAGTGCACGCATCAAATCCGAAGGAATTGCAACAAAATTCAAGACAGACAATTCAAAAGACTGAAAACTGGTTTGCCGCCAACAAATTAAAAGGTAAATATAAACAAAACACAAAACTTACATTTCTCAACTAAGACCACTGGTGAATCAACGGCAGTAAAATTTCTGGGCATCACGGTAGACTCTCTTTTGACATGGCAGGATCACCTAAATGAGTTGGCTAATAAATTAACATCTGCTCTTTTTGCCATCAGAAGACTGAAGCACATCGCCGGTAAAGATGCTGCAAGGATGGCATATTTTGCCAACTTCCAATCTCACCTTTGGTATGGACTGATCTTCTGGGGAATGACAACTGGATCGCAGAGAATCTTCATCCTACAAAAACGAGCAATAAGGTATCTCTGTGATCTTGAAAGCAGACAAAGCTGCAAAACATATTTTATTAATCAGAAAATACTCACTCTCCCCTCACTTTACATATTCTGTTGCGTTACTTATGTCCATCAAAATAAAGAAGTATTTAGGACGAACGGAGATAATCACACATATAACACCCGTGATCGTAACGCACTAAGAACACCATATCATAGACTGACACGTACACAACAGGCGGCAGATTTCTGGGGGTGTAAACTCTATAATCACCTTCCGCAACATCTGAAGAGTCTACCTCTTGGAGCCTTCAAACACAGGGTTAAGCGCATGCTAGTCGAGGGAGAATACTACGAAATTGAGGATTTATTGACACATCCATGCATCTAAATTTTATATATACACATATACTGTTTTTTTTTTTCTCTTTCTTCAATGTGTGTTTGTTTCTGTCTGAAGACATTAGGAATCAATTCCCTTTGATTAATGATTTAATTAGCAATGTCAAAAAAGTATTTTTAAAAACACCTTTACGAATCCAATTTTATAAGGAGCGACTTACACCGGGAAGTCGTTCCTTATAAAATTGCATCCTGAACCGATTATTACGAGATGGGGTACATGGTTAGAGGCTGCAATTTTTTTCGCCGATAATTTCGAAGGAATAAAAAATGTAATTCTTGAAATCACTGCTAACTGCATTGCTCTAGAAAACTGTAAAAGGATAGTAACATCAACAGAATTGCTACAAAACCTTTTGTATATTAAGTCAAATTATAGCTTTGTTTCAAGTTCCATTCGTAAACTAGAGACGCAAGGGATGTCGCTCTCGGAATCAGTCGTAATAGTAGACGAATTTGATATGCTATGTAAGAAGGTTAAGGGTACAATAGGTAATTCTATATACGATAAATTTAAAAAAGTGATAAATAAAAATGCGGGGTATTTGAAATTGAAGAAGTTAAGAAAATTTTGGAAGGTGACACGGTAAACGATTTCGACTTTAATTTTAGTTTAGAATGTATTGCAAAGTTAAAAAATGCACCAATTACATCTGTAGATGTTGAAAGAAGCTTTTCTATTTCGAAACCTATGTGTTCTGATAGAAGACAAAACTTTCTTAATTATAAATTGTTTTAGAAATATGTTGCGAAAAAATTTTGTGCAATAAAGTTAATGTTTAAATTTCTGCTCTTATTTATTTTATGTAAAAATTTTGCACATTGTCGCAATTCTTTTGCATATATGCCCCAGGTTTATGCATATTTTCTCAAAAATCGATGCATACATATGCGCATATATTTCAGTTTTTCTCTGCATATAATCCGGTCTCTACTTATTACTATTATATAAAAGAATGTTCATTTAACAATTCTTACAGTTTGAAAAAGGCATACCTAAACATAAATACCCAAACGTCACTAATTAAAAGAGCCCAAAAAGGTTTTTGCGTTCTATTTAAGCCATATATTGCAAATAAAGATTCTATAATAATTCATTAATACTTAAACACCAAAGAAATATAGAATAAAGCCGTATGACATTGTTAGCCAAAGGAATCCAAAGCACACCTAAAAGATTTAATTTTCTTAGCAAGTAAGCACATACCAATTTTACAATGTAGTAGCAAATGAACTTAGTATACTTAGTTTAAGAATGATTATTATATCAAATATTTAAAATTGATTGATATGTAGGAAGTCCTCCAAAAGGGGAATCTTAGAAAATGCACTTTCTTTTCTCATCGGTTCATTTTCAAGAACAAATTGAAACACAAGATTATTTCGCCATCACATCCGCGCGCCACAGAATCCTCCAGACACGGTACTGCATCTGGTGAAACGAAATGGGAAACACCTACCCTCCACCTGAACCGATCCTATTTTCCCGTCTCTAAATTTAAATTGAAAACTAGATTTTTATCGGACCAACTGGCCAGATAGCGTATTTGGTTTACCTGCGGGTGTCTCCCGCCTTTACCGCCTCCGCTCGACGCGAGCGCTCGCTCTATAAGTATCCCGGGCGCAAGATTTAACACCTACCATTTGCATTTCGGAATATATTCCAGTCTAACTGTCCGAACGCGCCCGCCCCACTATATCACTTCGTCGCTTGCCCACTACTACGTTTACATTCTACTATATCGCGAACGTTCTGTTCGACAACGGACCCGTCGATGATTTCGTGGATCGCTTTATACGGCGGCGCCACGAATTAAAACTAGCGGGTGTTTTACGATCGACTCGGATCGTGTTCGAAATTTCTTTTTACCGCAGCGACATTATAATATAGGGGAATCGTGTAATAAATTCGGCCGAATTAGGCGAGATTTATGCTTTATAAACGGACAACTGCTTATTTATTATCATAACCATTACGGTTCGAACGATTTGGTGTGACGATAAATTTAATCTAGTTCAGGCTGAATTGTATCCAACTTATTCTTCGTTTTATCATGGCTGTTTTTTTTTTCTTCGCGATAAGAAGCAAACAGTTGCCATTCCTGCGTGGAATTTCGCCCATGTCAAACTCTTTTCGTGAACATGCATCTTGATGGGAAGATTTCACGAAATATTTTCATAAAATTTGGTTGGAACTTGCATGCAAGCGCTGATGACAATTTCATCTCAATTAATCGCCTGGTACCCTTCCAAGGAAAGTCATTCAAGTGTTGTTGCCGTTGGATTGCGATCGCTTCATTTTTAGATTTTATTTAAAGATTTTTATTTCATTTAATTTAAGAATTAGATCCTGCAACGCCATCTAGCAGTAAAGTTTCGAACTCCTTGCTCGTCACAACGCATCTTACCGTGATAGCAAAAATTTAATATCTCATTGTCGTTATTTATTTTCAAATTAATTAGTAATTCATTGTCAGTTAAATTTGCTTTTCATTCTTCAATTATTAGTTCAAGTTTCATTCATTAAAATCTTTTCTTTTGTGTAAATTATTCCGCATTGTTAAGTTGCCAGTGACTTATTCGATTCATTTTGTATTTTCCGATTTCCGCCCTCTCGCTAAGTAAGGGAGATGCAGAGGCGACACACACCATCTTAGACGGGCTGTTCAAGTTGCCCCGTGCAAATTTCAATTAGACCACATTCTGGGATTTTGTCGCGCGAGAAACTTCCAATATCGAGTGCATTATTTTTCCGTTACTGGGGCAGCCAGGAGTTCTGTGTCCATTGCATCGATATTCCTGAAAAGGGTTTTACAACAGCAGCGTCAAGTCGGCATTCCTTTTGTTAATGGCGTCATCTTAGGTCACTGGTAAGCGGACTTCTCTTGTTAATTTTATCAGTATAGTAATCCGATCCTATCTTAGGACCTATTATCTGCTGTGTATTATCTACTATCTACTATCTACCACAACTACTACGTTATTTTGGCTTAAGTTAAACCAAGAGGGTGAACGAAGTACCTAATTTAGGAGACCAAATCCAGATCGTTGAATTCGAAAGGGGACCACGCCTTGACATCAGCGTAACCACCCTCCCGGACGCAATACACCAACACTCCTAGAAATTTACCAGATAAGTCGTATATTTTAGTTTTATTATTTTCTTTTCTTGCACCAAATCAATATTTCATTATTTTATTTTATTATTTTTAAAATCCTATCGCATGACACAAACCTTCCGGCCAACATTATTAACCTAGACATTAGGAATAACATCTATATTTCGGAATTATGCCATAATTAATAGTTTAATTTATTATTTAAGTATACAGGTTAAGACCGAACATTCATATATCATCATCGTAACCTATGTTAAGAGTTAAGTTTTATTGTAATTCATTGTATCTTTATTATCCTGAATTTTATTTGTTTTGTCAAATATACAGTGTCATCCAAAAATTTGTGTGTCGAACCTAATTATTTCGATCCAAGAAAACCTTAAGCTTGAGAGCAAACGAACCCCGTAACAGTGTGTCTCCCCGATGTTGATAAAATTTGGTAGGAATGTAAAACGCCGAAAAAGATTAGACACCTATTCTTTCTTTAGCACCTTGTTTCTGGTTTTAGGGGATATAATGGGGACTCAAAGTTACACCTAAAGACACAACTTTCATAATATTTCAGAAATGAGAAGACATATCAGGATCGGCTAAAGATCAGATTGTTTCCTATTAGCAGTCATACATTTTAGGCTGAAAAAAGAACAGCGGTGCATATAGGAGCTTGTCAGGGGGTTAAGAAATATATTTTTCTTCTCACCTCTGCTTTTACATATCATAAATTTAATTTTTCTTTTTGTAATCTTTAAGCTACACACTGTTGCGATTTTCCTTTCGCTTACCTCGAATTAGTTCTCCGCTAGCCCTTTTCGACAGGTTTTTGTCTCTATTTTCTTCTTTTACCTTGGGAGATGCTCCTGCGTCTTATAGTTTCACTACATGGACATTATCGTTTAGTTTTTGGTTTTCGAATTGTATTTCTTTCCCCTGTTAGAGCGGCCTTGCTAGAATTTGTATCTCTTATTTTTCATTTACTTACAGATAGATTCTTATATTTAGAACGGTCTCAGATTTTCGTTTAATTTCTGGAATTTCCTGTGTTAATTTTGATGACATCTTTGGAAGGGTTAAGTCTGTCTGTTTTGGACAGAGTAACAATTTTTCACGTCGGTATTATCGGTTCCGCGCATCGATTCGTTCGATCGATTTCGACGTTGAGGGCACCGCCATGTCCTTTTTCTTGTTTTATTGGCTGTTTTGCTGCTTCTTCTTCGGAGTTGATAGACGCGTTCTCACGGGTGAATCTTCCTATCCTTGGGCATTTTGCATATTTTCACACATCTGTGGATTTTATTGGAAGTTTACTTGAAATAATCATTGGCCGTATCTTCAGTTGTGTTCGAAGTGGAAATTTCGTGATTATTACGGCGGATGAGCCTGATATTTTGGGATATAATTTGAGAACCACGTGCCCCAGCACCATTCTGTTTCTTGTATCTGTTCTTCGTTGAAAAACCTCGTTAATTAACGGTAAGCAAAATCTTGTCACTTCTTTTATTTCATTAATTATGGGGTTTTTGTTGTTTTAGAGGTTTTTTTTTGGTTCCCTCTTAATTTTAACTCTGGAATCTTCCCTTCGTTTTGTGTAAGGTTTTGAGCTACCCACCTGTGGCTGAGAACTTCTGCGACTTCCTAAGTCCTTCGGAGAGCCCACCTCCTTTGGAATTACACTGGACCACCTGTTTCGGTTGCTGCCGAGTCAGGAGATGCTCACGCCTGCTGCTAAGGAGTGATCGCAGGCCAAAGCTAAGTTGCACGTTCTTTTTTTGTAATCTCTCTCGCGTACAAAATTTAATAATAGAAAACCACCCCCGATCATTTATCTTTTGTGTATTCTTTTACGATCCTGTGAATTTCACATGTTATATCCTGGATCGGAAGGTTGTACTTGTTCCTAACTCAGTAGAATAGTTCAAATTCAGTACAAATATTTATTTATCTTTCCATTTACTTATCAAATTCAATATAATTGTTTAAACACCAACCGATTGAATATCGGCTTGTCATATATAGGGTGATTCATTCACCATCAATGTAATCGATTCAAATATTTAGTTTTATTTTGTTTTTTTGTGACTGTAACAACGATTTGTTGAATTTCAATTAACTTATGTCGTAAGAATCATTTGTGTAAATTTATGTGAACTGATTGCGTTGGCCAAAGCGTTCGGTGTTCGCGTCCTACCGTAGGACTGTTTGTTATCATCACAATATTTGCTATATATGTATATACTCGCCGATACCGCTTAATAATACTGAGTATCGCTTATTTACTTTTTGAATTATATGTCAAATCTAACAACAATATTTTCTTTTTGAATTACAAGTCAAATCTACCAATAAATTTTAATTGTTTTGCCAGTAAAGCCATCCTTTTATTATTATTTTTTTTGTGTGAGCTTTTGCAAACCGCTTTACCCCCGATTTTCATTTATCACCGTGCATTCCTGCTTATCTTGGGGGCATGACAGTGTAAGTAAACCTAAGCAGGTGGCGCCGAAATTTTTATCCATCTTTGGGTCTGTGCGACTATCAATCCACTCCTTGCCGACGAGCCGGCTGGCACCCTGCATAATTGCCGAATATGATTTCTCTCATTTAAAGACTGGTAAAGCGGAGGTGCATAACTTTTTCCATTTTTTTTTGAACTCTTGTCTTGCGATTTCTCCCGGTACTCTATCGTCGTTTTCGGTGCCGGTAAATTAGGTAACAACACATGCAAAAATAAAAGTTAGGGGTCCTTAGATTTTTTTTCTAAATATTCAATTTGGGTAATTATCGTTATTTTTATGTATTTTTGAAATTAAATTGTCTACTTTTAACACAACAAATGTTTCCTTCATCCAAATTTTACATTTCAACCAATAAAAATGACAGAACATTAATCTTTATGTGTGTTATTTACTATTGTTTAGTTTAGTTGAATCAATGCATGTATTTTTCTGAGTGTGCTATATATGTGTGCATGTCTTATTTTATCTGCTTTACATGAGTTTACTGGATTCTCGAAACCTTAGTTAAATTATTTGACACAACAATCAATCTTAAATTAAAGGAAACAGATATTACTTAAAAATCAAAGAATGTACATGCTTATTTGAGGATGGTTTTGATAATATTGGTGGGAAGTATGAGCGAGATATTAGTTATATAAAATAAGGGCTTACTTTTAGGATCAATTTTAAAAAGATGACAATTCTATAAAAATCCATCATTGTTACTGATTTTTTTTATTGATGTTTCAAAATTTTTGGTTTGGTCGCTGTGTAACTATTATATTTATTTTGGATGGAAGAAATGTTGCAATTTTATATGCATTATATCGTAATTTTTACCCAACCAAATGATTTATAAACAAATATAAATCAAAAATATTCTCAGACAGAATCTCTTACAGAACCTTCTTTTCTTTCTTGGGTATGGTTTCTTATAATATCTCCAACTTACCTAAAGCCTTTTCACCCCGGCTTACCGAGATTATTTTCTAATTTATTTCAATGTAAATTATAGGACTTCATAATTCCTATTCTTCGCAAATACCACATTAGAAGCATTGAATAAATAACACTATAAGAATCATATTATACCTCATTCCTTTGTATGTATATGGTATGTGTGACTCTCCTCTCACAATAAATTAAGGCATTAATGCTGCTTAGACAGTCGATTTTTTAAAACAAGTAGTTACAACCACTGCAATATATGGGATTGTCATCCATAAATATGTAGACATCTTACATACATACGTTGTACATATGTACTCGCACGCTTATAAATGCTAGGCTGGTAGCAATAGTCGATAAAGAAGTTGAATCTAGGAGAATCCCGCTGTTAAAGATTACATCAATGGAGAATGGCTACATTGTTTACATAAATTGGCTATAATTAAGATAAAACCTTCCATTAGTGTTTGGAAAAATTAATTTATTCCGGGTGTAGAACATATAAAAAATAATAATATGAAAGATTTAAGATTTTAAATTACGTATACATGTCCTTATACATATAGAACACAATTTTCTTTGCGCAGGAATTTTAAAATTACACAAATCTGGTATACCAGCGACGCGCCTGTAGGTATGGCGGATTGAGTTCTACTGCGACGGATTATATAAATCAACTCTCTTGTCTGCCAATTAAATTTAATGGATCTATATTCCTGCTGTTGGTGAAATTTTAAATAATTTGCTACAAAATAACGAGCAACCGTGCAAGTTTTACAGACAAACAGCTCCAGACGTGAGATAGGCGCGGCAGGCTAATTACAAGGAACGGGTACCTTTATTTTCGCTAATTTTGCTAACCTTTCGTTTAGGCGTGTCGTAATTACACGCCACGTCAACTCGAATGTGAGAGACTCTACGCTGAAGAGTTCATTTGGGCATGCTTAAGACAATTTCGCGGAATATTCTTAAGACAAGTGTTACCATATTGGCAAAAGGTTGATGCACATCAGTTTTACTTGTCAATGTGAAGACCAGTGAATACCTTAAAGACAATTGTAAACTAGCATAGATACTGCTGTGGTTTATACAACCCATTTATCGCTGAGTGTATTTTAAGTTGCATATTATGGTGATTTATTTCTCCGATCAGCTAATTTTCAATTTACCGAGAATTTTCACAATTTTGTTTTGTTTTGTATAAGTTTAGTTTAAGAGTTTATTGTATGATTTTAATTTTGTAGTGTTAAGTTTTTTTTGTTAATTATCCAGTCATTCAAATGACTATTGTTTGCTTGTGCTGATTTAATGCGTATTCTATTTAATATTGTCATTGTAATGTAATACGTCTGCGTTGTACGATTTTGAGAGAGGGATTTTTGTAAGAAAAACAATTGTAGGATTTTGTTAAGCACTTCCTTGTTCGACCATTGACGTGAATAGACGTATTTTTGTAAATCTTTGTTGCTATTTTGTACTCCATTTTGATATTGTAAAATTTAACGTTTCTTCTTTAATTATTTAGTCAATCAAGGAATTTTTAGTGTAATAATTGTAAATGTATTAAAGTGTGCACTTTATAGATATAAGATCAATTATTATTTTTTTGTTTAGGAAGATTTATTTTAGTTTTTAGAGAAGCATTTCTCATTCATTTAGCTTTTTCATTTTGTTGTAATTTTTTTGCATTTGTCCACGCTTAGATTTTAATTTGTGAAACCACGTGGATAGAAGTTCTAAGATATTGAATAATCTTCCTGAACAAATTAATTTCTTTTTTTTTGCTTTGCATAGGAAAATGCATTATTTAATTTAGAGTCAAGTGCAGTTTTTATTTTAGGCCAGAACCTTCAGTTCAAGGTTTTTTTCTGCACCATTGTAATTTAACCCGTTTTGTTGTAATAAATTGATTGTTAATTAGCGTCACTGGGTTAAAAATTCTGTTGTTTTATTTTATTCTTTACAAGTTTTCATGTAATTAAGAAAGTCTGATTTCATTTGCTCACAATTTACTTTTCGTGGTTAGATTAAAGTTTTAATTCTCGAGGATAACTCTGAAATAATAGTTTTTTTGCGTTCTTTAAAATCTTTTCCGTTGAGCTAGCTAATATTTATTTTCTTTCCATTTTAAAATTCATTTTGCATTTTTCATTTACTTCAATCAGTACACAGCAATACGTACAAATCACTGATCACCCGGTAAAAAATATTTTTAGCTTAAAAATCATCACTAATCTCCAATATTCCCTTTGCGGGAAGGATATTACTATTAATAATGTTTTGCTCAAGAGGAAGATTGCTAATTTCTTTATGTTTTCCTATAATCTGTACAAGGTTATCTCCTTTCGCTTTCTTTCTGGTCTTAATATCACCTTCCATTTGAAAGAATCAAGAGATAAGTATATTATTTATTAATTGGGGGAGCCAATCAATTCCAGTGTTCTTCCTTGTTTCAGGTTTCTTTTATTACGAGTTGAATGGAACCAAATAAAGGAATAAAAACTGCAACAATTATGCTTTGTCAATGCATAAATAACAGAGCAGACACGAGTATCGAATATTAATCTGGTAGATTTATCAGAAAAATATCTTTTAGGAGCCGTGATTATTAAAACGGTGATTCCACTATGACAGCGCAGCGTGGGGGCCTGATGCCTGAGATCAACCACCAATGTATGAGGCAACTAGTGGTGTTGCAAAGACAGTGGTACTGGATAAGTGCTATTTAAGAAATTTATTATTTAAGATTATAAAGCAATAACTTCATATATAACTACACGTTTTGCTATTCTTACACTGAGAAAAAAAAATTAATAATCATAAATAAAAATACAATTATCGTAAGTAAAAAGTTCAGCTGGATAGGGGACAAAAGCACAGATTACTTAGCACTAGTAAAAACGAGATCCTAAACACTGATACTAACAAGAAGCAATCTAAATCACTTACGGTCTGCTTCATACCGGTAACTTATGAAGTTACTTATGATAATTATACTGAAGTAGTTAAGCCAAAGAATATATGTATTTGCAGTAAGCAAATATTTGCCCTTGTCAAGTAGTGAACTATTCTATAATGGCTATTACACCTTCATTATTAACCTCATTTAATACAAACTATTTGGATTACTTGTGATAAGGAAACAGTATCATTAATGCACGTTCACTAAATATCTGATATATAGAAGGTAATGGTTTGCTATAAATATACAATATACTTACCTTAAAATTGTTGTTCAACTATAGGTAGTGTAGGAAACGAGGAAGTTTAGTGAATATTTATTAAGTAGCTTACTGTGTACTGTGTGTGAATAACTGATAAAGCACAAAAAAAAGTTCCGCAAATCTTCGATTATTTATGCAACCGCAACTATAAGTACTGCGTACCGAGTAATGCGTAATTCAAAATTGTTTGCAAATAATTTTTAATTACTATTCAGTGTGCTGTAGCTTCGATTGCATTAATAATTGAAGATTACATTCGCATTTATTTTGCTAAAGATGGTACATAATACTTATTACTTAAGAGAAAAAAGCAGTATTATTAGTAATAGTTTTATTTTGTATAGGACAAACACAGTGACTACCTGATATGAATGAAAGATATTGGTTTCACTTGAACAGTTTTTTTAAACAATTTACAACGTAAAGACTCAATGATAAAAGATAAGATAAATGGGGCCCCCTTGAAACGTTATTTAGTTATTGAAATTATTGAAATCTAAACAAAGGACAAAGAAAAATATGGCTTTGAAGTTACAACTAATAACAAACAAAGACATAATATACCTAGGCGGTAAACTTGCGGTTTCTGTTGGTTCTTTGCACTGGGCGTTGTCTCGACGAGTTGATCCTCTGTTGGCGTACGTAGCGGTTATGTCCGGTGATCGTCTCGAAAACGGCGACTTCGTCGGGGTATCCCTAACTGCAGGTGGCACTTGGATTGTCACTCACCCAGCGACGGCATCCACACTTTAACTTCACCAGCGGGCGCAGATATCACCGCGATGATGGGGAATTCAAATATCCCACCATGTGGTTTAAAACTGCTATCTTGAAACATCCGATTGCTTATAGGCTCGGTACCTCTTCTTTCGCTGGGATTCTTTATACGGATAGGGCATTGAGTTAACCCACCCGATATTTTTAATATATTTACGTTTAAACTGCCCTACAATGGCCGTACTCCTTGGCCACCCTTTTTCGACGACCTTTTCCCACGTCCGTAACTCTTACTTGACGCTAGCACGCGCCTGCGCGCGTAGCTGCCTCGGGGACTATTTCATTACTCCGCCGCATTAGCCAATCAGGAATAGTAAAACAATCACGGGGTGGCAGCAAAACTCAAATAATCATAGTTGTGGCAAGTTGTTACCTATTTAAGAAAATACATGAGTTTAATAGCGATCAGCATTGTTGTTACTTCTACTAAGCATGTGGTGTAGTTAGATACAGTACCAGTAGTCATAAGTAATACGTCACTTACCATAAATTTGTCAGATACGCTGTGTAATAGGCGTTAATAAAAGCACTATTTACAGTAACAACTTGCATTCAGGAAACTGGGTTTAGTTGCAGGTATTAATTGAGGAGAATAGTTGCAAATAAAACTTTATCTATTGTAAAATTTTTTTTATCAAGTAAACACTTTACTTAGCCCATTTTTCTCAGTGTATATATCGCCCATTTAATGCTAAGGATACTATTATGGTGTACGTACAATATAACGTTGCTAATTTTAAAATTTAGATTTTGCTGTATAGTAACAAACCACATAATGTGTTCTTTAATGTATTTTGTTGTTAAACATTCGGATATACAACTTTCCAGCATTTTTTTTTTAGCCCCGATTATAATATAATTTTGCTGTCACTTATAGTATTATAAAATATTGTAAAGGGAACAATACTTTTCTTTATTTTGGCAATACATTTTTCTTCGTGCACGGATAAGTTTGCAACTAATCCCTCATTCGGTTTTACGAAGAACCCTCAGTCAATTTACATGTTTATTTTAGTTATAAGAATCTGCTTCCCACCATCACGTTCTCTTTTTTCTCAAAAATTTGTAAATGTCACCCCCTATTTATTATGTCTACTCTGGTTTACGTTAAAAGACCTAACGAAATCCCGTACGATTGTTTACCTAAAAACTACCCCATTTCGAACAAGTGTTCGGTTTTTCAAAAGACAATATACACATTTCTTATGTATTCCTATGCATGCGTAGTAGGAAATATCGATAAAAATGACATGCATGCTCGTCGACAACTTTCCGTATGCCCCCTACTTGAAGACAATAACGACGTGGTGTTACTTGCGCGGCAGGCGATCGCGGGAAATCATGCGTAAGCACATAAAATAAAAATATGGTACACAGTATAATTTATTTAATAGCAGAGGGGTATGTGTATATACATATACAAAAATCAAATCAAATTAATGTAGTAAAATTTGATAGCAATATGTTGTAATATACGCTTTCGCGGCTCCAAGACGATACAAATTATTCATATTTTTCGACCCACGCCATAAAATGTTATATTTATAGGTTTATCTATATTTTCCAGCAGTATTTTTCGATTTGGGACTGGTTTTCCGTTAAAAATACTATTCCGTGTATTAATTTTAATTAGATTCGGAGAGAAGATTTACTGGCTTATTTATATTTTCTAAACGTTATTAATCGCGTGTTAGGAATAATTTAATACTGCTGTTAGTTGTGTTTACAAAACTATGGAACTAATACCTTCTTGTACCCGCAATATTTCCCACAAGAAAACAGTAATGAATAGGTGCCATCTGCTGTTTCGACAGATAGATAAAAGGTAATATCAAATATCGATGATTTGTAAGTAAATTTAGAGTGTGGTAAAAGTACACAATAAATTTTAATGAAACGTATAATTCTTATCTCCTGCGTTGCGTTTCCACTGCGTTTGTCAATATAATGAGAGCGGATTTTCATTTCTGCGCTGGTTATTTCTATAGATTAAAACCTGGTGGTTGACAGAATTGATTCATCTGCAAAGAAATGTACTTTGGTATACCCTAGATAATTTACAAATAAAGAAGTAAGTATATAGCGAAAAGAGAATTCGACCCAAAGTGCTGCCCTGTGGAACACCTTACTGAAAATCTAAACAGAGATGAACGACTACTATTTAATTTTACAGATTGTGTTTTTTTTTTGATAGCAAGTAATCGTGTATGCTGCTATATGATTATAACCTAAATTCCTAAATCTATTACCTGGAGATAAAAAACAGAACAATAAATAGTACATTTTGTAGTTATTAATATGAGCCAATTAGGTATGCATAATGCATATAGAGGTTGGTTTTATTACACTTTCTGACATAAAAATTCCAACACCAAGAAGCGATAAGATTCTTCAGACTAAACATGTCAGAAACGTTCAACTACTAAAAGGTATCAATTGATTTCAAAAATAATAATAATTCGTGCCTTGGCATTCCCCAACAGCTTTCACCAATTACAGGAGGCATCGGCCGGACCATGAGTTATTATTACGCCTGCGCCCGTGGAGCGACTTAAGATGTTCGTCTCTCAGCATTTGCCAAGGTGTGAGAGAAACTACGAAAACCTCACTCTGAGAGCAGTCCATCGGACTCGAACCCACGATCCTGCGACTGATAGCCAAATGTACAAGCTACTCGACCATCAGCCAAGTTAAATGATCCAATGGTAATGGCAGCAACCTTTCTTCCCAGCTGTACACCCGGCAACAAGATAATACCCGTCCCTATATTGCAAGAGGTCCTATGGACCGTTTTGCAGAGGCTAATGTCAATTTCTTTCCAGGGCCACTCCGACCTCCAGATCTTTCGCTCATTGAACATGTTTGGGATATTATGGGAAGAAGATTGAGAAACTGCATTCTGGGCAGACGGTGCAAACTCTTCAGCACGGATTACAGGACGTTTGAGGCACAATACCTCAAGAAAAAGTCGACCATCTGTTAGGATTCGATGTTGCGAAGAGTCGGGGAGTGTGTAGCCAACAGGGGAGGACCAACTTATTAACTTTTGAAAATTTAAACAACTGCTACTTATTCGTAATTAAACGTTGCTATCAAGTTTGGTCAAAAAATTCCTATCCCTTCTTGATGTTCTATGTTACAGAGTATATTTAATCCTCCGTAGACACACATGGGTCTGTGGTGTCCGGCCGTTTTTAGAAATTCGTGCATTTCTTGCGTTTCCTATTACTTTTTCATTGAGATAAGAATAATAAAAATTAATTTTTATTCATAACGCAATGCATGATCTCCTTCTATAGATCTCAAACTAATCTCCTGAATTTTTTCAAATTTCTTAAACATGTCTAAGTATGGTAAAAAAATCGACCGGACACCACGGACTTTGTGTGTCTAGGTAGGTGCACAAATTGTAGTGTGTCTACTAAGGATTAAGTACTGCTGTGTACTGATTGTACAAAATGAACTTGCAAAAAAGAAATTTAAGAAAAAATGAAAATGAAAAATTAAATTAGCTAGCTCAACGGATAAAAATTTAAAAAGACGCAAAAGAACAATTAATCTCAGAGTTACCCTTGCAAATTAAAACTTGAATCAAACCACGACAAGTAAATTGTGGGTGAAAGAAATCTGACTTTCTTAATTACCCCAAAAATTGAAAAGGTTTAATGAAAAATAAAAGAACAGAATTTTGAATGACGTTAAAAAACAATCAAGAATTTTATTATATATAAAAAAAATGTTAATTATAAATTTTTGCAGAAAAAAAAAAAAACCGTGAACAGAGGGTCCTGGCTTAAATCAAAACTGCTCGTGATTCTAAATTACAATAGGACAATGCTATTTCCTATATCAAAGCAAAAGATTAACTTGTTCAGGAAGATAATTCTTTTTTCAATAAAATCCTCGTGGTTTCAAATTAAAACAAACTAAAATTAAACGTGGACAATTTCTAGTAAATAATAAAAATGAAAAACTAAATGCAAGCACAATGCTTCTATTCACCCAACCCGAGGTGATTAATAATAAAAATGAAACAGTAAATGAAAAACGGAGAAATTAAATCTTTAAACTAAAATATCTCCCCGAACAAAAATAATAAATGATCTTATATCTATAATGTGTACACATCAATATAATAACAATTATTATTAAGCGAGTTCCTTGATGGACAGAATATATATATACAAAGTAAATACGAATTAAATTACGATATAAAAATGTAATACAAAATGGCTGCAAAGATTAACAAAATTACGTCTACTCACGCTGACAGTCGGCCAAAGAACTGAGTGTCAAGGTTGAAAAGTCGTATACATACAAAATTCCTACTCTCGACTGCGTGCAACGCAGCCGCACAATTCACCGAAGAAAACTACTAGAATAGGCCCTAAGTAATATAACCAAGTAAAAGATATCTTAAAGAGTGAAATTAATTGAAAAAACTTAACACTAAATTAAATAAATTAAACTATTAACTCTTTAACTAAAATTTATACAAACTAAACATTATTATAAAAATTTCTCAAAACAATGATTCAGCAGTTTTGAGCAAATTAGGAACCTTAAGAAACATTCGCGGTATGAGGGTTGCCACAGCAGTACGTATAATAATAATTATTACTATTAAAATAATATTTTAAGATATATATTTACAAGAATACACATGTACAACTGTAGTTATCTACATAACTGCCCATAAATATGTAATTACATTACACTATTGAAAAACAAACGAAGCTATTATTTTTCATACCTATTAAACATTGGTTGCAACTGGTTGATATCAGATGACAACTCATCTAATACCAACCAGTTACAATACATTTGGAAAGTACAGATCTATCAAGGCATAGCTGGTATAATTCTTCCCAAGTTGAAGCAGATACACACACATACGTTGAAGTAAATATTCAAAAATAAGTTTGTCGATTACTTTGCAACGGGGATATCACCTTTGTTACGACAATTAAGGAAAGCAATTAATATAACCACCCAGCAATAACATATAAGAATCGACACTTGAATACATACTTTTAAAGCAGCGCTCGGCAAAGTGGCTCGCGGGAGCCACTTGTCTACATTCCCCCACCCAACTAACGTAAAACTATTGAAGTGTTTTTGTGAGTTTATATCGACGAAAACATAATACAGTACAGAGTATATTGAGTTATTTAAGCGTAGATCATTGAATAAAATATAATGGATATTTTAAGCGTAAGCGGATGTACTAGTATGGGACGTATGGAAAACACAATTATTATTCTTATCTTTATTTGTTTACTTAAGCAAATGACTTGTTTTTCTTTTTACTTAAACCACTACTATAATGTATTTTTCAGGAATAACTCCTTTATTATATTTATTATTTTATTTTCATAATTTTTACCGTAAGAAAGTTATCAATGGTAATTTATTTTAAAATACAATAGTTATTAATTTGCGCGTCCTAGAATAATTTATTAAAAAATTATAAATACCTTTATTACTATAATTAGTTGATTAATTTTCTGTAATATTAATTTAAGGTTTGGAGCGCATTGCTCGTAGTTATAACGAAAACGGTGTTAAGTTAACTGAAAAACGGATAACTAAATCATGTTTTATTTTCCGTGTAGATAATAATAATTTATTAATTTGTATAATATAGTAGCGAGAGCTAACGAGAACTTAACTTAACAGCAGTAGTTAATTTTAAGACACATCCATCTAGCAGATTTTACGTCACGATCTTTCAGCAAGCATAGAATGCAAGAATAAATTCCGGTACGGATAACATGCAATCTAAATGCCGATCATTCGTACCGTAATTTTAAGTGCGCATAAAAATTATTGAAAATTGCCACATAAAGTTCTTACTTTAAGCTTAAATTTTATATCTGTAAATTAAGGTTTTCTGTAATTTTCATCCTTCAACCTTAAAATTACGAATAATCGGTGATTAGATTGCATGTTATCCTCAGCCGCACTTTTCTCCCAGTCTTAAATCTTATAATTAAAACTATTTCCACGTATTTACTTTTTTCTTATGACTTTCATAAGCAGCTACATTCAAACGATTTGACGTTAAAGTAAACACGATTTTTCATGCGAAGCAATAGACCGGAGACTGCTTTAAAACGTTTACATTAGAACTGCTTAATTTCCACGACAATTATGAAAATTGTTAAGGACAACATTTACCTGATTGCAACTCCACATACCTACATGTTCACGATAATGCTTTCGCAACGAAGTTTCCAAATTACTTATCGCACCATATCGGTGAAAAGTAAACACAAAAAAAGGTGTAAGAATATCTAAACGTCTCTAATCGTTTCTAACAACAAATTATTACCTAGCCTCAAATAAATTACTATATTATTTTTACCATTTAGCACCGCTCTTTAATGACGACATACTCACGTATGTGTCAAATATTAGGCGGGTATACGGACGTATTTCTATAAAACCACTTAAAATATAGGTATCTATATGGTTCCCATGCTGGACGCGGAGAGTTTGTTTATTTCGTGTATTAGCGTCTGCGACCAAGAAAAATAGACGTAAATTACAATATAAATTAAGCTATACTTTTTATTCTCACGATTCTACTTTTTTACATGGTGCAAGAAAGGACGAGACACACCTATTTAAATAGTGTTAAATGTGGGTGACTATGCGACAGCTAAAACTGGTACAGGGTTTGTCTAGGTGGAGGAACCACCCGAAGTTGGAAGGGATATTAGCAGCAACAACAAAGAAAAAAGTATGGGCACGTTAGGGTAGAAGTCCGATGAGTGTTTGACTAGAAAAGCAAATATGTACGTCATTAAAATTAATGAAAAAAGGAGGTGTTTGTAAAAGGATAAGGGATGATGTTTTAAGATAATCAAGAAAAACTATATTGAGCTTTAACCTAATGCTCTATTAATTGCAGTAATACGAAAAATATACTAATTTAGTTAAAATTCTAAAAATCAGCATTATAATAGATATACATAATGCGTCCTACCCACGACTACCCACGGCAACATTTTTTTGTTTGTTTTGAAAGTACCGGCCAACATAGACTACCAGAAGAGGAAATTAAAAATTAAATAAAGGTAATGGATTAGAAGATCCTAAATATTCAGTAAGAAACACGTCAATTTTGTACGGTGCCAATGAAAACACAGTTGCAACGATATTGAAATTGAGCAAATTTAGATTTTACAAATCGCAAGGCTTGAATTTTTTACATTGATCCTAAAAAAACAATAATTTTATGGCAGCATCTTCTTTATTAATTGGACGTTATTCGATTTTCCATGAAAAAGTACTTCTTTTAGTATATAGGCTTATCTCAATTTACCAAAATTAACGAAATTTGATGATCTTTAAAACATTAAACGATAACTTCTTCGCAGCGTTGTAGAACCTCATTAAAAATGCGTTAAAATAGTACATAATAGTTTAGCGTTTCTATCGTTGATATCTAGCGACTCAGAATAGAGATATGAGTGCCAAAATAACGAAAAATGGCAACGAAACACGATTTTTTTAGACTTTTTGCATCAGAAGCAACAACGGTTAGAGAGTTCCGCTTGAGCAAAATTAGAGCAGCGGTCTACCTCCAATTTTAGAATTCTTAGAAATTAACGATCTTCGGATCATTCTTACAAACATGTCGAAAACGGTTAGAGAGCGACGGTTGGTTTCCAACATTCGATTCCTTGTACAAATACTCGTCTTCCGAACCATACTAAAATTCTTTACCGTTAAATTGTATTTCCAAAACTTTAATCGCGAAACGGAAAGAGTTATCGCATTTCATTCTTCGATTTCTCATTAAAAAGTACATCTATCAGGCCAGATTAGGTTTTAGCGTCTACTTCTTCAAAGATTTAAATTAAGTATTTCGAAAACGGTTATGTATCAGCAAAAACTTTTCACCATCTGATTCTTCGTCATGAATAGTGTTGGAATGAACGTAGTTTCATTCGCCTCTAAAACCATGAGTAAATATTGCAATGCGAAACCAGAGAATGAATGAAACGAATACCCAAAGTTGTTTTACTACGTGAACGGATACATTTTGTGAAAGCCAGGAGCAAGCACGCTATTGCTTGCTTCTGCGTCCACGGCAAGGCTTTTATAATAAGTTACATTTTAATTTCTAAATAACATGGAAATCTCATTATTAACGTGAAGATATTTGCTAAGTTGTCGATCTGAAATTACAATATGTATCTGTAAAGGATAACAAGAATTGTAGGACGACTTTAAGCCACTATACATGCGTTAATTAACTAACACTAATTAATAATTCCCTCAAGTCTTCACGTTAATAATGAGACTTCCATCTTAAATTTTCATTCAATTATTCTTCCATTTATTAGGTATATATACGAATTTCTCCGTATAATACATTAGGTTGACCAGTGGCACTGAAGATTCTCGGTAAGGTGAAACATATGTATGCTAATGTCAATCGCATGTTACACGCGCTTTTAATGTGACTTAATTTGTAAACAAATCACTTACTGATAATCTGTTCTTTCCTTCAGGAGTAAATTGGTTACGTAAAGGTCTACTTCTTGAAAAAGTGCTTCATTCGTGCAATAAACGAAACCTGAAGTCGTATTATGAAGAGGACAATCTGCCGTAAACGATAATGAAACCTTTGTTCTCAACATTAGTCACAAGATGCCTCCACTAGACTCGAACCCAATTACATTTTTTTTACATAAGTATCTTCAGAAGCGTCACAGCTAAAAGGACAAGCATCATGCTATTTCATTCCTCATGAAAAGATGTTTGTCTCGATATATAAAACATTGAGGTTCTCTTTAATTTTTTTTTATGATTATTTTGGAATTCTTACCAGCATTTTATACAATGACCAATCTAAGCCAATTTGTCCAGTTTGCATTAGAGGTGTTAGACGTACTTGAGTAAGTTGATGCCATTTGATATCTGTCAAGATTACAAGTTGTTGTTAGTGAAACCAATAAACAGACTCCTACACTTATAAGAGCCTCATTTATTGCAGAAACCTGCGTAATAACATATACACATACCTAAAGGAACTGTTTGTCTTTTTCTTTTAATTGTGTACGTTCATGCCAGGAAGACAACCTTGGGAATTCGCTTATTCATGACTTCACACTCCCAAGGAGTTGCGCCGTTTGACAAAGCTTTCTAGATCCGTAAAATGGGATGGATCAGTCCCCATCCTTCTTCTTAAACTTCTTTCTTAAATCTTCTCACTAATCTCCGCCCATAGTTTCCTATTCTTAGTTTTCTCTTTCCAATTTGTCACTGCTATCTTCTTCAAATCTTCCTCAACCTCTTTCAACCATCTTGTTCTAGGTCTTCCTGGTCCTCTTCCGTATCCTGGTTCCCACCGTAGCATTAAATATGTCGTAGCCGTCTCACCAGCTTTGCATACGTGACCCAGCCATTTTATCCTTTGCGTTTTTATTTTCTTTACTATATCTTCTCCCTGTAGTTCTTGCGATATTTCGTAGTTCATTCTTTGTCTATATTCGTCGTTTACTAGTTTCACCGGTCCCATGATTGTTCTCATTATTCTTCTTTCCAAAATTCTTAGTCCTCTTCGTCTTTCTTTGTAAGGGTCATCGTTTCTGCTCCATACATCATCGTTGGTCTTATAATCGAGTTGTAGATGCTTAGTTTTGTTTTTCTTGTGAGCAGTTTGCCTTGTAGCTATTTTTTATTTACATTAAAAACTCTAATGACTGTTAAAAAAGTTTCTGCTATTTCAGTTTTCCTGTCTCCAGTGCTCGATAACATGATCCCTCTTCGATTCGAAAAAGTCGAAAGATCCCCTATCTTAAGTTTTCTATTTTCTCGGTCTTTACCTAGCTTAATTATTTTTGTCTCGTTTACATTAAGTGCCAAGTCCATCTTCTCTCCCTCTGTCATCACCTCCTTCAACATTTCTTCTAGTATACTTCTTCGTTTTGCAATTATAACCAGATCATCGCTATATGCTACTAATTGCCCTCCTCCCGTCCTAACATTGCTTCTGTTTATTTTCCTTAAGACATATTCCAAGGCCAGATTGAATAACGTTGCTGATAAAACGTAACCTTGTTTTACTCCTTTATTAGCCACAAAACTATCAGTCTCTCCTTTTTTGGATTTTTATGCTGACTTTCGTTTGCTTCATTGTCATGGCCACTAATTTTCTCAGGTTGTAGTCTATGCCTAGTTCTTTTAATGCTTGTAATTAGCTTGTCTCTGTGTAGGGAGTCAAAAGCCTGTCTGAAGTTAATAAACAGTAACTCAAGTTCTATTCTATACTCCTTCGCAATACAGGAGGAAGCAAAGTCTTTTGATACTTATTAGCTGCTACGAATTGCTAACGGTATAAAATAGCAAACTGCTTCAGAGCAATCCATCACTAGATATATTCAGGTTTTAGGTGAAGTAGATTCTAAAGTTATTACAGAAAATGAATTTTTGAAAATCTAAACTTTAAAATAAGTGAAATATAGAAATCGAAAAAGTTAAGATGTTAAGATATTTACCTGTACAGTTTTAATTATTCTGTTAATTTCCCCAGAATATGTGAATAGTGGCTGCCACAATAATATTGATTTTCAAAATTTTGCTTCAAATTTTTACATTCGGTTCGCTTCAACAGGAATCATTGCGAATTGACAATTTTGTGTTTAGTGTAACAAATCTTTTAATCTAATTTCTATAAGGTTGCATCTAGTATAGTGCAGCTAACGATGAGTACGCCTTTTCAATTTGTGAAAAACCCATAAATTTTGTTCCGAGGAGATAAAATGGAAACACCAATTGCTCAATTCGCGTAATTCGCAAACGAAAACAAAATGACAACACCGAAGCTAAACAAAATGAGAGAAAAAATAAGAGGAATACGGCACGCCAAAGTCAATTTACATTGCGAAATGGCGGGTTGTGCCGATGTACAGTTTTCAATGGGGCTTTGCATTCATAAGCTTATCTGGTACGCCCGCAGGACTAATCCTCACCAAAAGCGCATACTGGCAAATCCAAAATCAATACCTCATATATGGTAACATTACCCTCGACTAATACCACCGACCGACGCCACCACAGACGCCGTACACAGCGCCGTAGGATCCAACGTCGCCCTAGCAGAATTTGATAACGACAAATTTATTTAATTCGACGGAATTTAATTTTCCTGCAACATCGAGATAAATATTCCACAACAGTAACGTGTGCCGTGGAACTTTTCAATTTTCGCAGCTCGAACGGAACCGCCGAGGATTTCCCGGCCGCACAATGCGACCGACTTCCTACTTTGTATAAAATGTGCCAAAGATTAGAACGACGACTACGCTGCAAAGCCGGTTTCGTCGAAATACCTTTCGAAATTAAGCATGTCGGGCACATACTGGCGAAGTCCCACGATTCCAACTACAGTTTAAAACACCGTAGTACGTAAGTATGTAAAAGTCGGGAACATTTGAAAGCTTTCGTCGGATTGTGACTTTTAGACTTTATTGTTAAGTGCAACACGTTGGTAGAATTCGTGTACCTAGATGTCTCTAGTGCTCGTTAGAAATCTAAGCGGCGAATTTCAATGTACAGGGATTTAACAGTCACAACATTCGTTTTCATTGATGCTATAATGCAAATATACATGTAGATTCAACATTAAAGTGTTATTGACAGGTTAAAAGAAATGACAGTTATGGACACTGTCGTTGCATGCCAGCAGTTATTGTTCTAATGAACACGGCTTCCGTTAGATGCCTAAATTGTAAATACCCCAGATTAATATTTTAATATGCATTAATCATTAATATTGGGATGAAATAGGAGAAGCGCCATCTGAATGTCAGTGTCTATATCTATTTTCACGTAGCAGTAAAATTCAGTGCAATTGGAACAACATTGTACATAAGATTTTATGATTGCGACGTCCACCGTATGAATAACTTTTCCTCTTCGTCTTACATCCTTTATTGTTTCCCGTTTTTTTTTCGCAAATTCTTGACAGATATTATTAGGATTACAAATACGATCACATGAATTAATTCAAAATATTCTCAAAAAGTACCTCCGAAAAATTAAAAATGTATGTAATCAGACCGCAACTGAATGAAGTGTGCGGCTCTCAAGAAATACAACTTTTGGCGTTATCGTCCCTTCTATTGTTAAACTGACTATGTAATTACAACTACAATGATAGGAACATCAATGAATCAATATCAAATGTGCTATTTTTTTTCAACTTAATTTGAATTAATGTCATTATTTTGTCCGAAGAAGGCCAGAAATCTTGTCGAAACATCGTTGGTAAATTTAGATAATATAAATAAAAAGCATATTGCTCAAAATAATCGCTGATTTTCTCAAGTAGATATTCAAAGAGGGAATCTCAATCAGAAAAATATATCTTTTTGTACTGTTTTCCTTAAGAACTTTAAGAGCATCAGCAATTTGGTTTAAGCTAATTTCTTAAGCTGGTTTTACACTTGTCAATATTTTCATCAATTTCTAGACTTTAAAATTGATCAATTTGTAGTTCTTGAACTAGAACTTGTTGCCGTTTTATACTTGTCAATAAATATTAGGATCTTCATAGAGATCAATATCTATTTCTTAAAATAGAAATTGCTGCTGTATTACATTTGTCAATTAATAGAACTTGAAATCGGGAATATTAGAACCGGTTAGTTTCTTTTGTAACGTTCGAGGTGATAGCGCTCTGTCACAACAGGGATATTATTATTTCTTAGAGTGATGTTGCATACTTAAAACAAAGGCGGGTAAAGGTTTGAGGTTAAGCATTCTCTGTCTTGAAGATTACAATTTAGATACCTTTTCAGAAGAATCAAATAATAACTGCTAATAAATTATTAAATATAGAAATAGTAAATATCGAAACTAAAACAGGTGGACACAATAATACAACGTGGATGTAACCAAATATATATATAACATGACCAGAAGTATAACCCAACCACAATTGCACAATAGTACTGCGAACTATACCTCGGTAACCAGGTTATAACACTAATCTGAGTTAATTATTTCACGAGTACCAATTACGGAAATTCCTACAGAATTGAAGATAATTTGATGCAAAAATAGAACACGTTCTAAGTATGTTAGTTTCTAGAACTTGACGAAGTTCTTGAAATCAATCAATTTCTTGACAGATGTAAAACAGTTGGTTATCATCTTAAACTTGAATAGAACTTAAACAAGAAATTGAACTTAAAATCGAACTAGAAGTTGACAAGTGTAAAACCATTATTGATATCATGTCCTTCAAGTCCTAGTTATTGATCTAGAAATTGACAAGTGTAAAACCAGCTTTACAAATTGTATTTATCTTGTCACCTCAAGGTTTAAAAATCAGCCATATTCTATTGTCAGTGTAGCCATCCACTTTCTTTTAATACAAATTTAATTTAAAAACTGCTAATGTTCTATTGACAATTTCAACTACCAAGCTATTAGGTAAATATCACTGCGATTCCTTATTTTCATGTAGCATCAGTTTTTTAGTTTTTCCAAAGAATGGGCCATCATGAATTTGACTTATTTTGCAAATAGTTCACTCAAATAATCTATTGCCGGTTGCGTCATTTGAATTAACATTCTCATGCAATTTCTGAAGTAGTGGATGAAAAGTAATAGATTTTTATGTAAGGTGTAAATGATAATAATAATAATAACATCAATTATTGGCTCAGAAATGTATACTGTAGAACATTTTATGTATATGGGCCAAAACGACTAGATTACCGCCCTTTTAGCCTTAATTCATCGAAATTTTCGCAGATTTTGGCTAAAATGATCATTTTTAGTACTTGACAGCCTCAATTTAGTCCTTTTTTTCCTTGTAAGCACAGTTCTTCTTTAATTGATACTTTTTTTCAGGTATCACTGCCTATTCTATAAAACCAATTTCAAAACTTATTTTACTACCATTCTTCTTCTTCTATTTTCAAAGTCCTCAATATGTGAAATCAAAAAAATATATACGTCACTTTGACAGTATATAAATATATACCTAACTACTAAATTAAAAATTTACCTAAGGACATATGTAGCAGGAAGTTTATATCAGAGTTTTGAGTTTTGACAGAGCTCAAGGTTATTTTAAATAATACAAACGAAACTAATTAAACAGATACCAAGCTCTCATATATAGTCTGTCCGTAGGTAGATTTGATTAATGTTTGCCGGGAATTATCCACTACCTGCGACGGCACCTATTGAGAAATTATGGGCCGTATTAGGAGAAACTGGACTTTTCTTAACTAGAGAATAATGATTGTGTTTCATTTAATGCAATTGAAGGTTTACTATTTAATTCTCATTATCCTAAACTAAACAATTAAATTGTAATAGCTGCTATGTACTTGTAATTGTATTAAAGGATGTTGTATAATGGTATTTTAAATATTAACACCCTTGCGCTCAACTAACTAATTTGCTCATATATAAGAAGGTAATAAATAAGAAAATATCGTTGGAAGACAGCTTTCAGAAAGCCTAGATGTTTAAATGTGTGAACCAAACGGTGGAAACAGTGGATTACCCATGAACAGTCAAGAAACGATGTATTCGCGGATAGTAATATTTAAATAAGTGAAAGTAATAATAATAAATAATAATCCTCTATTTCCCAGAAAGAAGTTTACAAAACTTATGGAATAAAGTCAAAAATAAGAAAATAATTATAACTTAAAACTAACTAAATGATTATTACTAATAAACTAATGTATTATTAAAGTACTCTTCCAGGCTACAGTATGGTGTACTACCTACCACAAGAACTTTTGTTTATTTTTATGAATGTACAAAGATATTTCTAGTATATACAGAGATACCACCGTAAGTAGTTGGAGATCTATGAAAAGAGGCCTGCATGACGTTAACTGAGAAACTCCCACCATGGCTCGGATAGCACTTTTTTGAGAGATTAAAATTTTGGTTATGGCGGGACTAGAGCCCCATACCAACAAACCGTATCTTAAACGCGACTCAATATCAGCTAGATAAACTATTCTTAATACATTTAAATGTATCATCTGTTTTAAATGACGAAGTTTATATACTGATGACGAAATTTTGGAATTCAAATCATTAATGTGAACATGCCATTTTAGGTTCGATGAAAAATGTATATCTAAAGTTTTAATGGAATTAACTGAACCAATGGTTTCCTTGCCAATAGTGGGAGTCAATTGAGGCATAACACAAGTCGTTCGATTAAATGCTACATATTTTGTTTTAGTCGCGTTTAGACACAGCTTGTTGGAACTGAACCAGGTGTCTAACATGTTTGACGCACAGTCGATTTTTGCTTGTATATTATTAACGTCATCGTTTACCAATACAGTGGTATCATCTGCATATATCACCATTTTATAATCTTTCAAGAAAGTGGTTATGTCGTTAATAAACATCGAGAACAGCATCGGCGACAGGACAGCTCCCTGTGGCACACCTACTGTTACCGGTAACAAGCCGGAAGAGAAAATACATTTTTTATTCGCCTTAGCTATAGAGATGCGTACTAATTCCATCCTTTCAGAAAGGTATGAAATAAGCCAATTGAACGCGGCACCTCTGATTCCCATCCAATCGAGTTACTGTGCTAGAAGACTGTGCTGTACACAGTCAAAGGCACGACTCAAATCACAAAAAACGCCTACAGGGAGCTGTCTGTTTTCTATTTGCGAGACAACATGTGTGTACATACTTATGACCGCAGTAACTGTAGATTTACCCTCTCTAAAACCATGTAGACAGTCAGAGAGGACATTATACTTTTTTAAAAATGAAGTAAGTCGTGCCACCATAGCATACCCCAAGATTTTGCTGAAAGATGAAGTCAGAGAAATAGGTCTGTAATTTGACATTTGACTTGCATCGCCTTTTTTGTAGATAGGAACAAAAGTGGTGATGCGATGTGCAAGAAATTATTGGAGCACTGAAACACAGCAAATAATCCTGAATGTACACAATAATTTGAAGAATGAGACTTATGAGACTAGAACAGAGACAATTGTTAGAACATCAGAATGGTGTATTCAAAAGGAAAACAAGGAATGATAAAGAATAATCGAAGAAAATTTAACTATTTTTCTTTGCTTATGTAACTCTCATTTTTAGTTAATTTTAATTTTTAGTATCTTTTTTTTAGTTGTATACATTCTTATTTTTACTTGATATGTATATTTTCCTGTACTTGAGTCCATCACCTGTTGAAAAATACTGTAGCTGTAATATATATAAGACAAGTAATTTTAGCCGATAAGGTACACTTACAATTAGGAATGCACTAATCATAGTATTTAAGTTAAGTTTAATGTAAAACTTGTATTTACCTTCAAAAGGTACCGAAGTAGATATGTATGCATATCAATATATTTTAAAATCTAATTTAAATGTTTTTTGTAATAGACCTTTAGTATAACAATCTTTGTAAATACGTCCCTAAGAACTATCCGTGCCCGAAGAATTCGGTAAACATTACTTTCCTAAAGTTCAAGCTAGTGAATAAGTCAAATCGTTATATCTATGAACAGACTATACCAGGCTTTCATAAAAATTTCAGCATGCGAAATTACCCTAAGGGAATTATTATCCTAAAATTAATCTAGTGAACATGATGTTCTGCGTTCGATATCTGGGAAGGTCGCTTTGACTTTGATATCGGCGAAACGCGTGTGATCACGCTCGTCCTCGGCAGGGGTCCCACGTAGGTAGCTCTGCCCCGACGGGCACACCTCCGACGCCGACTCCCGGTGGTACACGGATACGCTTAGGGATTTATTGGGCACTTCAATATCTCTGAGGCAAAGCGTAATAGATTGCACGGGATCCTTTTTTACTCCTGGCCAAATGGGAACGCCGGGACCCGTAGACTACCGACCGACGGTATCGGCCGGTGATTTATATCTATTTCAACGTGTCCCAAATTAATAATTTGTCTTAGAGTGTCTGCATTGTGAAAAGCGAACACCCACGTTTTAATGGAGTTTATGGTACCTATAGGTATACTGGTCATCGTCAGAGATTAATGGCGTTTCATGCAGATGAATATGATCAGTTCAGTAGTTCACTTAAAGATGGATCTGTGTACGTTTATAGACTATTAATTTAGAAAATAGATTGTCGTTTTACTGTCACGCGTTCTTTCACTTTAAATAATAATAGTATAACATGAATTTTGCCTTCAGGGTTTACTATAGCTTAACCCTCTTCTGTCAGGTTACCAAAAAAGTCAATTTCAAATTGTTGAGTAGAGCTTTTACGACGTAATCAGTACTAAAAACGCTTTTCGGTTGTTGCGGCATTACTTCTTTTTGGCTTGACGTTTCGCCTGTAGTACTGTCAGCTTCTTCAAAAGTTTTATAAAGACTCTTTTAGAAGAAGGTGAGGGTACAATCAACGAAACATCAAGCCAAATAAGTTTCTTTGATAGACCAACTACATATTAATACGAAAGAAATTCAAAGTTCTCAGTTCGTTGAATGAATGTTGGCAATTTTTGCTGAACGTAAGCTGCCAGCAAATGTGTCTAACCTCTAACCTTAAACATCTTCAATTTTAAATATCATGCAAGTAAGAATTTTAGGAAAATCTGCAATTGTTTTTAATAGATTTTTATAGTTTCCCACGTTCTCCTGTCATAATCACGATTTTGCCACTTTTTCGCTAATATTCCGCAGTTATAGTTGGTTGTAGTTAAATTCTAAAACGTCGTTCTCTGGTCTCTTAAAAACGTAAGTAATAAATTTTGATTTTTAAATAAATTTATTAGATTTGATTATGTATTTATCGATATGCCTAAGATTCACAGAAATTGAAAATTTCCTGGACATCAAAGTACTGATAGCGGTAAAGAATCAATTCGCCTTCATGGGTTACTAATACATACATCAACTAATGCTGAAAATTTGGAAGGGAATTTATCATCTGGATGACACTACTTGCTTTAAAACAAGATAATAATAATTTAATTTCGAATTCATATCATTTACCAATTTATCATGATTATCGCTTACAATTTCTTCTTTAAACACTGACTTCTTCATCCCTTCCCTGTCACTCTCCCGAATTTGCTTAAACATTCTCCTCAGGTTAGTTTCATTAAGAAATGTGTTCGGCTATGTATCTATAAATACAAGGAAAGGGAGTTTTCTTAAAAAAAGTACAATCCAAGGGCTATTTGGACAAAATTCCATTTTTTTAACGTTTAATAAAAAATTACTGTTTAAATTATCACTATATTTTTAACACAAGCAACATGTGCTATTCTGTTTTAAAAGTTTATTAGTGATTTTGTTTCTAACCTTACTTTTAGTATACAAATTTAATATTCACAGCTAATATTTAATTCAAAGTATAAGTATAATTTTCAATCTTAAATTGTGATTGTTCATAACAAATGAATTTATGATTCATCTGTTAATACGTAATTATATTAAAAAATTATATTATTACCCATAAAATTTGCAAATCTCAAAAATTATTAAAAAAATGAATTAAAAGTGTAATCACGACGGTGTTAAATTAAATATAAGCTATAAATACGACCTATTATTGGCAGACGTAGCACACTAATGAGATTAAGGAAAATCGAAACATGTCATTTTTTTCAAATTTGGCGCCATATTTTGTAAGCACGCCGCGGTCGTGGTTCTATGTTCCGCTATACATTGCTCTAGAGGCCGCTGTTATGACGTAACCATGACGTCATGTGTTTCCAACCAAATTTACAGGACTTGCGTTCCTTCTTATAGTTATTCTGTGGGTGATATTTTCTACGTAGGTAAGAATAAGTAAACATAACCAATTCCAGAAACAGAACTAGTAATTTATGACATGCTTTTTCAATATAATCGTATGAATTTTATATTGCCTTTTTTGTTTTATATACAAACATATAGCAACTTTGACAAAAATACTCTAAACTGTGGTACTGGTAATGCTGTAAACTTCTCCTAGACCCCTCGCCACAAACTGTACTAAACTGAGCGTACGTTTCGATAGCAAAGCTATTACCATCATACGTCCAGTTTAGTGCAGTTTGTGGTGAAGGAGTCTAGGAGAAGTTTGCAATATAGCAACTTTGTAGATATTGTAGTACCATTTTGTTCTGTTACGGAGCCGTCTGACCCGGAATCTCCTGAAACATTGGAGCTTTTAAATTATACCAGCCATTCCAATATCCTAGTAATCTGTACTATTCTGTACAGGCCTCTGGTTGGTTGATAGAAGTAATTATATATGAGTTTATTCTTGGCTTGCCAAAAATTTTCAATCTATTTGTGTTCGTAACCTGAGATTTACACATGATGTGGTAAGCGGCCTTGGTCATTCTTTTACATAGTCTGCTATTCTGTTTTTCCTGTGTCGATCCCACTTTTCTGTAGGTATGCTTTCAGTACACAGTATCCTGTTAGGAGGTTTGCTACGATGCGTAGATGATGCAGCGGTTTTCAGTCCTCTTCTTTAATGGTGCCTTAAAAAAGGTTTTACAATTAATTTGACTGATAATTTTATAACTAACAGCTTTTTGCGGGTTTCGCCGTGTGTCAAACTTTCGCTCGACGTTTCGCTGTCATACTGAAGCTTCTTCAGGATAATGACTGATTCTCCATGGTCCGACATTCTTCTTATATACGCCCTGGTGCATCCAACCGGTATTTCCGCCTCCATTGACCGTGACGGTTCGTAGTAGGCTCTTCCACGTGTTGCTAAGGTGGTACCCTTCTTCTCTGTTAACGGTTTTATTCTTTTTATTTTAATGGCTTCCTGATGAGTCTTTTCCGTAGTTCTGGTGTAGTTAATACTTTTACATTTTGAAATCCATTTTGTGTCCGGTGTCGTGCATGTGTTCTGCCACCGTGATTGCTCGGTCCTTCTTAATCTTGCGTCCTCTCGTGTTCTTTTATTCTTATGTCGATGGTCTTGCTGTTTGTCGACGTAGCACTGTCCGCATTGGCATGTTATCTTGTAGATACCTTCTGTGCGCCCCTTGGTATCTTATCCTTTGCGGTCAGTAGATACTGCTGGATCGACGGTTGCAGTCCCGAAGCGTACTTGTACGTTACGTTTCTTCAAAATTCGGCCTACTTTTTCGGTGACTCCTGCTATGTAAGGTAAACACGCCATCCCTCTTAGAATTTCTATGAACAGCGAAACGTCGAGCGAAAGTTTTGACACACGGCGAAACCCGCAAGAAGCTGTTAGTTATAGTTACACCGGCCGTGAAAGCCTACGCAGTGTTATGACTGATAATGTTGTTCCAGTGTTTTTTTTTGTTCGTCCTTGGACCAACTCTTTCCTTGCTTTCGTGCTGTGTTTTCGGACACGCCTAGAACGGGTTCGGGGTCATCATATGAAGCCGATGTTTCCTTTCTAGCCAACTCATCGGCTTTTCGTTTCCTTCGATTGCCGAATGTTCGAGTGCCCACAGTAAAATGATTTTTTAGTTGCCAAATACATTCATAAGCCAGACTTATCTTGGGGTTTACTAGTTCCATCAGTACTGTCTAACATAATATAAATCTGCCTTTTTTTTTATGCGCTCTGATTGATTTCTGTTGCAGAATGCAGTAATACGTATGAAATATTCCTGAAAGATACTAACGTATTTCCTAGTAAAAAGGCGATCATTGTGTTTCTTACCTCACTGCAACTCCCAGATCCAATCCCATTTTCGGTTTTTGAGCCGTCTGCAAACCAGATTTTCTGTCTCTGTAGTACCATTTATTTCTTCCATCATTGTTACTAGTGACGAAAGAAAGACATCTTCGCAGAGTATGTACGCTGTAGTCGCATGTGCAGGAGTACGGAATATCCTAGTAATAGTAAAACACGTTGTGTGCATTCAAGATGAAGGCGTAGTGGAAATAACATTTTTAATTCCAATCTTTTTTTATTCTGTTCCTTGTTCCTCCCTCCAAAAATGTGGAAGAAACTTTTTAAGTAAATTATTATTATTATAGTTTTATTAAGATTACTTTATGAACAATTTCATTATACAATTTTTTAAATGGGCATACGCCATTTTAAAATTTTAGTGAAGTCTTCTCTGCATTACAGCAACAATCCATTTCTTTTTACAACCTTGTATATATGAAATCAGAACCATGAATATTTTACTTCTGCCTTCTTCCCTCCTTTATCTCGTAGTCACCCGCTCTAATCGCAGTTTAATCAATCTTGTGTCAATGGCAGTGTCCCGTGATGAAGGCCTTAGCGTACACACAATTGGCGGGGCAGCTGTGGAGATCAAAGAAAAGCAAAAGTAGGCAGAGGATCTCTCACGAAACTAGCCTGAGGACCACCATCCGCTGCGCTGCTTAAATATAGAAGAACTCAAAAGATATGGACAAATCGCCTGAGGTGTATATATGTTCATAGTCTGACTTTTTTTTAGTTTTTTTTTCTTAACATACAACAGAAACATTTCCCTATGTTCTGTGTGTTATGAAAAAGCATGTGATGCATTGCATAAAAACTATGCTGCAAATTATTGCAAAAATATACAAGCGAAAGCAACCTTCGATAAAATAAGCATTCAAGTAAATGTCATGATTTCGTTTTAATAAGTTTAACACTGCGTAAAGAAAACAGTTCACTCAACGTCACGTCATACAGGATTAATGTTTTCAACTTCCTCAAAGATTGAGCAAACAAATTTTATTGGGGTAATTAAATAATTGAATAGCGCTAATGCCAAAAAATGAAATTATTCGATTGTGGACCTATATCCAGTGACTAAACGCCGTGTGTTTGCAATTCACACACCAGGTATAATTTATTTTGAAATTTTCTGACGACAACTAGAAATTAGTAACAAAACTATTGGGTAAATAAAAACAGTTTGGAGTAAGGAGCGAAGATCTAATGTGACCTTCACATGTTAAACAATACGCTAAAAGATTAGCATTGGCAAAATTGATTAAACAGCAATTACACTACAATAAATGAGCACACCTAATGAATGCAGCGTCCAGTAAAGGGTTATCTGGTAGGTCTTCCAATATATTATACTAGGTATACGACAAAATCGAAGAAAGCAATATATTACAACACGCTTCTGCAGTCACATACCCGGTGAAAATTTGAGAGCTGTCGATTGCGTTCTGGCGACTGGAAATGGGAAGGACTTGACTGTAGGCGTAGTTACGCACGAACCCGCAGCACAGAGTTATTAACATTTAGTGAATTGTCATAGTTCAACCGAATTAAATTGAGTCTGATATTGTTTTTATCGGTTTATTTATGAAGTTTGTAAAAGTAATATTAAATCCTACATTACATTTGTATTAGGGAAAAGGGGAAATAATAAGTCAATACTTTACTTTTTCGATAACTAAAATCTATTCATATTTATTTTTAAATCGAAGCATCAGATAATGTAAACTATAAATTTCCATGACAGAGCTCATAAACAATATCAAAAGAAAAACATAAAGAATAAAAAGCAGTTTTAAAAGCCAATAATCAAATAAAATAGCAAACATAGATTCTAGAAAACCTAACAACCGTAAATAAACTACCTATTCGTCGGTAAATATATTGTTGAAAGAATATTCACGTCCGAAATATTTATTAATCATTAATTCATAAAATTCCATGCGACAGGAATAATCGTTGAGTGAAAGTTCTTGGGATGTGCTAATTTTGTACGATCGATATTTATTCTTATGTAAAGGTGTAAAACTTTTGCTCTATTATTACATCCATGGCGATTTGTTTAGATGTCATACTAGGATTTTATTATGCACAAACTTTCTATTTCTATATTACTGACATTTTGTTATTTCAAAACGTTCGACTGTATTACGAATAGTAGCTGCGCTAAGAATTGATTCTTTGGAATAATTTACTCCAAATAAATCGTGTGTAACTCCTGCCAAATTGCTATCGTAAAATTGTTTCACAATAAAAAGTTTTTTCTCTCGGACGTATAAAATTCCGCGATCAAAACTTACAAACCATTATAAAATTTGAGGACTATACCCTAATATCCACCAACGCTTTGCGAAATGAATCGCAGGCCGCACCGGCTAAACTGAAAGTGAATTTACGCCTGTGTTCACACATGCTTAGCAAATCGTTCCCCTCGCCTTGGAGTAGACGAAATGAGGGCTTTGTTGAACTGATTTAAATTTAAAAGATGGTTGTGGTTATAGCAGTCGCCCAGCAGAATAGCATGCGTATTTCTCGACTTTGTAAACTAATGGAAATCATGTCTTTCATCCTTCTTTTATCATATTACGAAAATCGACAAGTCGAAAGTGCGCTCTTGGTATGTACACATCCATTTACTATACATTTTGAAAGTAGCACAAACATATAAACAATATGTATCTATCTTTCGTTTGAATTTTTTGACGCATACCCTAATAGGTATCCTTACTAGACTAACTCGATTCATTTCATTAAATATGTAAACACACACAAATGCTGAGTACATCTCTCAGATTCATCAAATTATTGGCGCTAGCTGTTTTCTTATTGAGGTAGGTCAGAAGATTGTTTTGTTTAACGCCGTGCACCATTTCTATACTATTTATCACTACCATGTGATTGTTTTTACAACGTTGGCAAGTGAGTAGCCTGTTGGAATTCCTTGGTAATGCCGAATGTTACCACTAGAGGCAGCACTTCGTGTTGAACTTTTCCTTATTTTGTAGTCTTAATAGTACTCTTGTAGTAATAGAGTTGATTTATGTCGTATTTTAAATTCTATTTTTAGAGAAATGCTTAAAAAATTACTATCAATTTTAGTAACGTATTTTTTCGTTTAAAAAATACTATTTTCAAAAAAAAAAAAAATAATAAAATTCGAAAATTGGTTGTTTACTGATAAACTATAATTTCGAAGGGCTGCGTTAAAGAAAAAAGAATTCTTTGCTCATATTTTGCGTAATTTCGAAAATTTGATTTACGAAAATTAGGCAACTGACGATTCGGTTTCAGGTTGGAAACATTTATGTTGTGAAAAGAGTACATTTTAAAATGTATATTAATAAAACTCGCTTTATTTCTATTATTAGTATTGTCAAAATTGACAACTGGTGCAGCAATTTTTTTTATTTGCTATATAGAAGATTGCGTTGGCAATGCTTTGTTTGCAATGCAATGACTTTACATTTTTAAAGGTGAATAAACGACAATGTTAACATTATCTGCTCGGAGTAAAAAAAAAAACCCACGGTGTATATAACTGAAAAAACTTATTATTTCGGTTTCCAATTACGGTTGAACCGACGCTGTTTGGCGGACTCGATAAAGCAGAATAATTCGGTTTCCTGCAACGCATTTACATGTAAAAAGCGCCTGATTGACGGAACCTCATTTAGCACTGGCATCGTTTAAATATCGCACAGTGATGGGAATTTCTATTCAAGAACGGGTATTATACATCTTGCGTTGCGCTTGTGTGCGGGCATGGTGGAAAAGAAAATATGCTGATGGTAAAAATAGGGTGTAATTAAGAGCCCCCAAAAAAAAATTGCTCAGGATATTTTCGTGCAAAGTTAATTTATTTATGAAATATGAGGAACCGGTGTCCGCAAAACTTTGCGCATTAATTATTGGAGGAATATGGTACAGAAATGTATGAAAATATTTCCGTCTCTTATATAATTTATTCGTTTTTGTTAATTTCGCAAGTTGAGGTTATAAATTACGTGTCCCATGTTTTCCAAACACCCATGTATTATATTTTAAAATTCTTTCGGAATTCACCGCAGGTTAATTTCGTCCGAGAGCATTCCTTAATTTAAACAATCTACCTTCTCCTCATTTTTTGTTCTTAATAAAGTATTTACAACGGCGCAGCGTTTAAAAAACAGTTCGTTCGAAAATAGTATCTCATACACTATCGTACTTTCCCTCAACGTGACAATTTGTCTAGCCTTCGGTGTAAATGTGTTGCTTTGTACCGAAATTTATTTTCGTTGTAAGGCCCTCGCTGCACACATTTAGAGATAAACGACGAAAACACACTATCTCACTTGTTGGAAGAGGAGAGTGAGTAAGTAAGAAGTCCCGAAAAAAAATATATTTTGTTTATTCTATTCCGTACGCTGACGACAAATATTGACAGATATATGCTTTTTTTAAAAAAAGCATGCTCTCTGGTTTTTATAGCTTGGTAGTTCCACTATATTATAATAACAATAATAATAATAGATCAGGCGGCGTGAACATCCGCACCCTTATAAATAACTCTGAATATATATCACGGGTTTATGTTAAGAAGAACCCTTTGTGTGCCGGTGAAATTTTGTTTATATAAAAACCTAACGATGATGTGCCGGTAGGAAAACAGTTTTGCTTTCCTGTAAGTGCAAGGGAACAATGCTGTCAAGTTTTTATAATACAGAAAACGTTGTTGTATAGAGAAGAAAGGATATATTATACAACAACGGATAAATAAGTGGTTTGTATAAACTAGACGTATCAGATTTTAAATAGTGAATAACAAATGGTTCCTATCATTCTAAATACGGTTAAAAAGAGAAAGAGAATTTAATTTTCTTACTAGATGCGTATCCCAGGAATTAATTGAAGGAGAATCATCGCGGTTTTGAAGAAATGTGTGTTCAATTATTTTTTTTATAATTTATATTTTTTACAAAAATATATAAAACATAATATTACACTAAATTATTATTTGTACTCTGTGTATGCACATTTTGTCTAGCGACATCACTAAAAGAATATCTAAAATTAAAATAGATCTGTTTGTGTGCATACCTCGTAAATAAAATTTGTATACATTTTTTGCACCAATTTACTGACGACGTGTGTGTAAACCTGTCGATAACACGCAGAAAGCTGAAAGTTAAAATTTTTACAAGTAACAGACATAAATCTTGAATCAATTACAAAACAAAAAAATTAAGGTCTAATTCTTCTCATGATGTGTTCGCAAAAAAAATAATAAGGTCGTTCAGGTAAATGTGACTTTAAATACCTAGTATATAGATGATATGTATGGAAGGCTTAGGTGTATATTTAGTGGAGCTGGGATACTTCTGCGTGTGTAAAATTGTAGAAGCAACCGCCCTCTGTGGTAAAGTTACTATAAGAATATCGCAGTTTAAACTTTCTAACGGTTATCTGGCGTCAATTGTTCGCAGATGAACATTCAACTAACTCAAATTCAAAATAGCGACCAGAATCGTCATTAAAAGGTCATTACTCACCCAGTGGAGGAGACTACACAACACAGTACTGAAAAATATAATATTCCAAAGAAAGATAAACCAAGAGAGCTTGAATTTCTAGGCAATCTAGGCAAACTCATGGTAAGGCTGTCAAAAAAGAAGGCTTAAGAACTACTGCAGCTCATTGTCAGTAGGAGTCATCTTCGCACTGTCACAGGTCTCCAAACAGGAAACTGTACAATGAAATGACATCTACAGAAACTTGGGATGAACATTGGAGATATCAACCGCAAACTGTGTAATGAGAGGACAGAAAACGCTTCCCACATTCTGTGTGAATGCGAGACTCTGGACGCAAGAAGACAGGCAATTTTTGGCAAGCCAAAAATAAACCCAGAAGATTACTTCGATCAACTAGTTGTACAGATTAGTGCAGGGGGCTATAGTTCTGAAATGACTGGTACAATTTAATGGGTAAAAGAATTGTGACACTAAATACAAAAAGCCAAGAGGCTGAAGTGTTTTCGGAGATTCCGTGTCAGGCTGCCACAACAAACTAACAAAAAAGGCTTGAATTAACAAAAAAAATACAGTTAATGGTTTTATAATCGTATAAATAGCATTTTCATCTGATATGGCTTATCATAATGGTTATAAATAACAATTTGATATTTGACATTTAGGATATGCAACTAGGCATGCACATTTACTTTCAATGACTTCTTCACTATGATTTAAAACCGGCTTCAAATGAGTAACAAATTAACTAAATTAAATGTTAAAGACTAATATTTCCATAGCAATATATATACTTAATACATTAACGTAAAACTTATCTAATTCGAAATTGGTTTGTGTATTTATTCAATTTAAACTTTTTTAATTTTTGTTGATACCTATATCTACATATTTTCGAATTAATAAAGGGGTGAAACAAGGACACGCTTTATCGGCTACGTTATTCAATTTTGTAATAGAGTACATGACAAACAACCTAAATAAAGGAAACATAAGAATAGAGGGGCGCAAATAAGATACGCGGATAACCTGGTCATAGTAGCAAAATAAAAGAAAATACTGGATGAGATATACGAAACGGTAAAAGCCAAGGGAGAGTGTCTGGGGATGGAAATAAACAAGAACAAAACTAAACATATGAAGATAGGAGGAAAATTAAGAGAAAAGAACAATTGAAATTGGATGAGACACTTTTAAAACTGTCAGTAAATTTAACTACCTGGGAGTAACTGTATGCAGAATAGAAGAAATAAAGGAAAAAATACAACAAGTGAACGAAACAAAAAGATATTCACGAATAGGCAGATTTCAAAAAGAACTAAACTAAAAATGTATCAAACTCTGTTAAAACCTATACTAAAGTGCGCCACTGAAACAATGACAACCATGAAAGAAGGAAAAGAAATCGGTAATTCAGAAGCGGAAAATGATAAGAAGAATGTTGAGGTCAGTGTGTTGGAAAGTGGAGTGTATAGAAGACGAACTACTAACGAAATAATGCAAGAACTGGGTGGTAAGAATGTATTAGGATGTATAAAAATGTTAAGGATAAAATGGTTGAGACATATACATATACAGAAAAAAAAACAGAGGAAAATGTGAGGGCACTGATCGAGTGGAATATGGAGAAAAGCGAGGGCAGACCGAGAATGAGATGGATGGACAAGGTGAAAGAGGATCTGAAGGAAATGGAAGTTAAGTTTAGATGGAAGATATTGGCGCAGGATCGCAAGAGATGGAGGGAGACAGGAGTGAAAGCAAGAAAGATCGCCTGGATGGTTTAAGGTCAAGGGTCTGATTCGGCCAATAAGAATCTGGAAAGCACTGACTGAGTGGAATATGGACAGGTGAAAAGCGAAAGGCAGACCGAGAATGAGATGGGTGAACGAGGTGGAAGACAGTCTGGAGGAAATGGAAGTTAAGTCTAGATGGAAGATATTGGTGACTATGACTATATTAAAAAATATACATAATAAACATAATTACATACTGGTTTAAAATTGTAATTGTCCCAAAAATTAAAATAATAAATAAAAGTTTGAAAAAGATGAAAACCACCGACGAAGCGTCAATATTATGATGATTTGAAAACTAAAATTTAGAAGGCCTACCACTCTCAAGATGTTTTATTCACAATTAGAGAAAGTTACCTCATAATTACTGCTGAAAAAAGCCTGATTCTAGAAACATGAGTATCCGATCATCCCGCGCTACATGAGATAGGAATGATCGGATATTCACCTGTCTATTACTACGGTACAATCCTATGATATCTTTGCATAATTCTACACTAACTTTACCAAAATAAGGATGTTTATCCAGTTTTGAGAATCTAAATCTTGAAAACAGAAAAAAACCAAGTTTTAGCCAAAGTGTATTACATTTTTATTAATAATGTATCAATTACATTGCTATTGTAACCGTTGTTGATTGCGATCGCCTTAATTGTACTAAGTTGAAATAAATAGATAAATATTTAACGCCCGTGTCTGTCATGATTTAATTTATGCAGCCAAACTTTCCAAACTTGATATTTCTTCTATTTCACTGCAGTAACTCAGTGGACTTTTATTTATTAAATCATGACAGACACCATGATTTAATTTATGCCGATTCTCCACAGAGTTACTGCAGTGAAATAGAAGAAATATCAAGTTTGAAAAGTTGGCTATAATAATGTTTAGATTAGAGCTGAAGTTACAAAGGGTTAGATTTGGGAAGTCGTAATTTTAAGATTATAGATAACTGCACTGAATCCATTTGATCGAACAGCGATTACTGTTCCAGTAAATTTATTGGGTTTATTAAATTAATTAATAGAAGTAATGAGACACTATTATTCTTGTCAACACCTTTTCTTTGTCTTTCAAATGTAATTAGTCGTGATAATCAAGCAATTTTAAAATCTTATAAAAATGGTAAAAACACGTGCATGTTATTCTAAACCACCCTCTACTGAAAAATAACAGACATGAGATTTAATTCCGTATTGGTTATTTCAAGGCCATGAAACCTACACAGTGTACCATTAGTAGTAAGTTACCTAAGGCGGAATTCCAAGCGATCAAAGCCGTTTATTTAAATAATGCACTTTGGAAATAAAACTAGTGTAGATTTTTGTGAATGCGTTGGTGCTGGAATTGTCACTTCTACGTTGATGTGTTTAAATAACAAAACACACAAAACCCTTTTTTTTGTAATTTCATATATTTACATAGTAAGATATTTACAAATGTATTGTCGCTTGTAAAATGTCGGAACAGAACTCATTACAATATGATTTTGAACTAGTAGTCTCTTGTTACACTGACCATTTTCCCTTGGTGGGGTTACAAATGTGATTGCGTGTGGTGTACAAAGGAACTCTAGTGGTGGTAAATTACAAATGAAGAGGGTGTCTGACAGAATAAAGAAAGAATCGGAAAAGGGAAAGATATCTTCACTATTAACTTCTTAGAACTGAAGGAACTTAAATCTAAATATGGGGACGTAACAAAACTAAACTACGGAGTCGGGTTAGGACAAAACAAATGTATATAATTCTGTTCTAAACAACTAGTATCTCTTTATCTCTAAATATGCAGATTTTTGAGGAAAAAAATAGTTTCATTTTAACAATTTACGTTTGAGATCATAAATCATTTACATAACAAACATTTTTTAGATAGCTAGGTGCTTTATTGGTTTTTTTTTTAAAGAAACATTTTGATCGTTCCAAAAGAAAGCGATAACATTATCTGCAACACACTATACTTAATTCAAATAAAGTTTCTTTATGTAAAATAATATTTTTTCTGCAGGAAAGAATATTTTTTCACAGTATCACAAATTATGCAAAGGCGATTAAGTATTTATTGCATGACTGAGTTCTAGAGGCAATTATGACGAGAAGTTTGCACAGCTTAGCGCTTGTTCACTACAACGCCATAGTAAATAATGATAACACCCTGTGCATGTCTACATTACTTAATTATACTGCAATCTCTAGCAGCAAGCTTTCCCCCAAAAATATCCATTTAACTTCCTCACCTCCGTACCTAAATCAATTAAACTCATAAAGTACCCTAAGTACACAAAATGGCGCGGATGCAGACACGTGCACAAATTTCCATTCTCAAAAACGACTCTCTTGGGTGAGCCGGAACGCGCCTGCAACCCTTTGTTTCATTACACGGATTTGTGTGCCTTGAATTTAGATTGTGCTTTACACCTAACAACCTAACGGCGAATTTTTAAACTCGTATCTCACCCGCCGATCTTATGAAATATCCCGACCCGCTACACGAAGGCTTTTAAAGCCCCAAGGTTTCGGAACGTTAGGTGAGACACGCGATTTCGCTCATTGTCCCAATCGATATTATCTTCCGAGCAGAATAGAGGGCTAATTAAACATTAGCTCGAGTACCTGGATGGGGGAACGTACAAAAGAAAAACGCGAAATGGGGCTAAGATTCCGCAGCGCGGCATCTTGGAATTCAGACAAAACAGACAATAAGAGTGAGATCTTTAAGATTTAAATCCGTTACTGTACCGCTAAAGTGCGGAGCTAAAGTGCTTCTTTTCCGATGAGACGTTTTTAGCGGAGGTAATTTTCTTTCGCTTACTTTACTCTCGAACTGGTTCACGGTTAGCAGGGTGTATAATTTCTGTTGCTTGCCTTCGAGGAGTAAGTAAAATTCGTGTTATGATGCAATTTATAATATGGAACGGTAAAACTGGATTTTCGTCTCTCAACAGCTGTATTTGCGAGTGAATATTTATAAAAATTTAACAATTTAACAAATTAAAATAAAAAAAAATCGTAAAACAACAGCCTGAAATATATATCCTAAAAATATATAAATTAAACAAACAATGCAGTACGGTAGGTGTCATTTACAGTGCGAGAACTCAGTTTCAGCAATGATAAGCTTGAGCGCTGTAAATGACTTAAAGCACGACTTTTGTATTAAATTTCTTGGCCGAGAAAAATATTTTGAAAATCTTATTTAAAGAAAAACAAGCCAATGTAGGAGTCGGTATATGTGGATTGATAGCATTGCGTTTTGACAACACAATTCAAGCTTAAAAATCTATCTCAAAGTAATTCTTTATGGACAAAATAATAAGACAAACGGAGTCAACTTTTTCCTAAATTCTTATATTGAAAATTTGCGACCGGGTTCGTATTAGTGTTGCGATGAACGTGGTTTCATTCGCCTGTATAGCTATGAGTAAATATTGTAGTGCGAAGCCACATAACGAATGAAACAAAGACTTAAGGTTGCTTTTACGATATGAATGGATATATTTCGTGATAGGTAGGAGTAAGCAGCTCCGTTCACGGTGTGGCTTTTATAATAGGTTACAATTTAGTTTTTGGGCAAGTACCTTATTGATAATAACTTATTGATAAAATAAATTATATATTATGAAGCAGGCGATCTACCGTGAATGATGATGAAAGTTTCGTTCCCAACACTAGTTCGTGTACATAGTTTAGCCTGATGATGTAAGTAAATCTGGCGAATCCTGTTTTCAATATAGGAATTTGTAAAAAAAACAGAACCCGTTTTATCTACATAGAGAGACAATGAAGTCATCACGGGGTCAACTCCGAATATTTTTTTTTTTTGAGCGACTGCTACCAATATTATTCTTATACAGATTCCAAGATATAATTTAGCTAGATTTTTATCAAATTCCTTAAGTAAAATATTAGGCAAAACGAGATATCACGCAAAAAGGTGTGAAGGATTTGTAAAATTTATTAAAACTCAAATAATTTAATCATGGATTTATTGGATATAATATTGTTATGGGTATAGAAACATACTAATAGAATTAATTCTTGCATGCCATAGGAGAGAAATGGGATGAATTAAAAATATACACAATACGCATTAAGTTTACACACTTCATCTTTAATTTTGAAAAAAAAATGGCAGAAACTTTTTTAACCAAACCTAATGTAAACTTTCCATTTTTCAATAGTTATGTCGATGACTTCGCTTTGATAATACATATGTGGTAATAAGGATCAATACATATTAGAAGCAAAAAACACCTACCGTATTTTTTTTTAATACAGCGATACATATAAAAATGATAAAAAATAAGTTGTACTAATTGGTATTTGAAACATACACATTGTGGAAGATATTTAAACAACACAAGCACCAATAAAATAAGTACAATAAATCATTCAGTAAATCGGTGCAAAACATTTCCAAAAGAACAAAACATCAAAAATAAAGATTTTCAACCAACAATAACTGCCTAAACTCAACTACTCAAATAATATTTTTACAATAACTAAAGAGGCTGTAAATTTAATCACGAACACACTGTATATAAAATCAGTTGACAAAATTGCGAAAAGTGTATGTAGGAAAAAATATACTAAATATGTTTAGTGTAAATAACAACAAGCCTAAGTTTTATTTTAATAAAACTATAAATATTAATGTAATAACCTTTCTAAGATATTTAAGAAAATTTAGCTTGTAAAAACTATATAAATAATTTAAGTAATGTTTACAAAGAGGTCGTTATAGAAAAGATGATTAAGTGGAGATGAATTGATTGATGCCGGATTGTATGTACATAAAATAAGGTCAACTTGGGTTGAATTAAGATAGATTAAAGTAATAATATAAATAGAATAAAATAAAAATAATATGAAAAAAATGTGAATTTGAAATACATTTGCTGTTTGTACGTTGGCAAGTACAAAAATGGAAATTATGAGGTAAGATAAGTTTTATATATATTGCTATGTTTTTATTTCAAACAACTGGGTAAATGAGTTTACTTGCTAAACTTTTATTGCAATTCTCGTCTGTATTACACTGTCATAAAAATATCTAATATTTCCAAAAGAAAAAAATATATGAATAATATCAGTTTCAAGAATATCATATCGATGGAAGGATTACTAACGCCTTTCAATATATCATATCTCTATGGCTACATTCTAAATTAAATTCTTCAGCACAATTAGTAAATTATACATCATCAATATAATTCAATAATAAAAACACTAAATTTACGAAATGTCACATATAAAGAGTGAATATTAAATGAATGAATCACGAATAGTAAAAACCGCATCTCAATAAAAAAAGATCCGAATTTTAAATAATGTGATAGTTTACGAAAAACTAACAAAACCATTTGTCAAAAATATTCTCGCCACTTCTATCTGCATTCGGAATAAGATTATCCGAATCTATCATATATGCACCAATTCGCATGCAAATACCTACAGATGATATTGAATTTCCCAGTTCTGTGGGGTGCAGTAGCGCGTTGAATTAAACGAGAATTCCATTATATTATCAAATATTGACCGACAATTCAGTTTCAATTTACCTTGCAGACAATAGGTATGGAGTCTGACCAGAATAAATAAATAAATAGAGGCACTCAGATCTATCTTATCCTAGAAAGCGAAAATACTGTGAAAACACATTTATCGCAAAACCGCTAAAGATAGACGTAAGAAAACCTAATATCGAATGATGCAAGATGTAATTTTGCGCTACTTTTAGTTAAAAATAAAACATGTTCCATCATTTAAGAAAAGTTGCAAAAATCATTTTGCTAATAGTAAAGACAATATTTTTCTAACAGCCAGCCTGTAATAAGTAATACCGATGACAAAAACAATCTATTGACATCTTCCCGTAATCTTAGTTAATCCCCAAAATTAATTTTATCCTTATATTTGAAGGCGTTGTACGTAGGAATATTTTCTTTGGAATAGGTGTGATTTTTTTGATTTTTGAACAAAAAAGTGATGCAACTTGAAAATCACAAAACAAATTAGCTTCATGCTCTAAGGAGATATAGTATGCAATCAGGGAACTTCTATGATGTTATAATATTTAGGGTATTTCATTTAAAAAAAATCAATTGTATTGGCTATATTGTTTAAACGTGCAGAATTAATATTATATCCTTAAAATATCAAATTGCTATCTAGATCTAGAATACATCTTCAAGCAATAAAAGACAGATATATTATTGCTACACCCTTTCATTCATACATTCATTAATAAGTTGGGGTGGGCACCTAAAGTCCGGGCACTTGGGCTAGATGCTCATTGTACCATCCCTATTAAGTCCTTATTTCCACTCGAGCAGCTTGGTGTTATCTATAAAACCCAGTATCTTGCCCAGTGGAAACTTGAGAAGCTTCGAGGGCTCCAACAAATCTCTTCCGAAATAGTTCTGCCTGAGTACCTTCAATTCCTCACATGTGCAGATTACATGTAAACTCGTTTCCTCCTGTAGTTCGCATCTTCTGCACCACGATTCGCTTACTCGACCTGTGTTGCATAGATGCTTTTTCAGGAGACAGTGTCTAGTTACCAGCCCAGTAATGGTTTTAGCTGCTTTCTTGCTGCGCCTGAGTAGGTTATCAGAGGATCCAGCATCCTCATCCCCTATTAGCGCTTTGGTATGGAGTTGACCTTCAGTCGACCTCCATTTCTTTGTACTTTCTTTATCTAACCAGGTCCAGATCTTCCTTCTTGCGGAATCCTTAGTAATCCCACATACGTGCTCTAGACCCATGAAGTGTCTTTTAGAGCCCTACTTGGCCAGTTCGTCGGCTATTACATTGCGCATTATATCTCATGTCCTGACACCCAAGTCAGAGACACCGTGTAGTCTCGTGCAGTCTCTAACTAGTTTTGACCTGGAAGTTGTTTCAATTCCCTGGCAGCCCTCAATTGTATTCTGTTGTCTAATAAACTAACTGATCAGAAATATTGATTAAATTATTATTTTTATTTGATGATTCTACACTTCATTTAACATCATTTGCGACGTTAGTTCCACAGCTTTACCAAATTTACGATATCACTTTTTTAGGCTTCAGTAATTTTAATATTACATAGTACAGTAAGTGAAAAAAGTAATCGTGGTGCTTGCTGGTAAAGAAAAAATGACGTGAACATAATTTTCACGGGATATATTGCAAATATAGATAGATAGTTATGTTTGTTTGCGGTATTAAAATCAGATCGTAAAAAGAGATAAAAATGGGACCGCAATGTAAGGTTAACATATGTCTATTTAGTGTAGGTATTTTTAAACACTGGATTATTAAATATTAAATTAAATTTCGGGCGATTACTTATATAAAGGAGAGCAAAAGAAAACAAATAAATTAAAAGGTCTACATCGTCACAAATTCTTTAATATAACGACGTCGGGTTTAGTTCCTTACAAGAACATATTCAGGCCAAAATTTTTAGCACTTAAAGGATATACGCAAATTATTTCCTTTTCTTTTAATCAGTAGAGCCAGATATGCTGTAAAAATGATGTTTACGTCATCTAGGCTAAAGGAACAGCGTCGAATGAGTCATAGGCGAGTTAGTCTTTTTGGCAACTTGTATTTGTTGATTGTATTTTTTGTCAAGCGGCAATAGCGGTACCACTTGTTGGTGGTGACTATTCGGACAACACTTCTCAGCGGCTCGGTGTGTTCCTGCATCCTAAGCCAAGGGCCTTCAACGCCTGTAGTGCTGAGGTGTTATTATTATTATTGTTTTAATGTAATATATTGTACTCTCTGCTATTAAATACATTTATTAGAGCACCGCGCTTACTTTTCTCTCTCTTACTGTATCTATTTACTACTTTAACAAACTATTTTTGTGTGTACTTGTGAGTACGTTGTTTGGTTTCCCTTTATTATTATGTAATTAATGTTAATTTAAAAAAAATCTCCTTTTTTAATGAATGATATAATAACATAATTGATGTTATCAACCTAATTTTAAAAATTTTGTTTTGTTCAAAATTTTCGCTAAATATAAAATAGAATGAAATATGGCTTATTTAGGTAAACATAAAATGCAGGCTGATTCAAGTTAAACGGTCACTATTACTATCTCCGTTAATATTGATGCTACGATGTTGGGTAAATGGGCAAACTAGTAGTATTTTTCATGTTGATTAACATACATTCAACAGAAAAACAATTGACTTGTGCGTTCGCTAGGTAACTGTCAAAGTAGTGTTTTTTTAATGGGTCACTTTATATATTTTTCAAAAATTTGAAAGATAATATCTTTTACAATATAAAAGCTTAAATGCACTACTACACTAAAATACCTTTGTGGTAACTAGAAACAATAAAAGTATACCTAATCAATCTTAATTTTATCGAGCTTCATTTTTGAATTAGTTTTGTTGCTTCATTTATTTGTCAGTATTCTTGATTGTTTATATCTTTTGAATTGTTAAGTGTTACTTGTTAATATTATTCGCTATGATGTTTTCTCATTTGGAAAAGTACGACATGCTGAAGGTGTACATTTTGTGCCGGAAAAGTTGTATAAGGGCTAATGAATGTTATACTGAACCCCTAGTACCAAATTTAAATTTCTTAGTAACTGCCAACAGAAATACATCAAAGTAACTAATACTAAATCATTGGAAAATTTCTTGTTTCAGTGTTGATGTTACTAAAAATAATTGCGGGAACGTTAATCAATATAAAAAATACTACTAATTTGCCAATTTAACCAACATCGTAGCATCAATATTAACGGAGATAGCAATATTGACCACTTAAATTGGATCAGCCTGTATACATAAAATTAATAAACTTACTACAATCTAATCTGTTATTCTAATGCAAATCAGCAAAATTACAATTATCTACAAAGTTAGAGTTAATATACTAGTAATTTAAGAACTCCGAAATTGAGTAAACTATGTATTGCAGGATGTGTTAAAATGGAAAACAAATACAATGATGGCAAGTCAATAACTAAAAATAATAAGCCCGCTATTTATTTATTACAGTATTTGAAATTGGTTTCTTCTAAGAACTGCGACCAAAGGTATCGTTCCATTTGCGTACATGACTAGAGTTGACCCCGAATCAGGTAGCTGGTATAATTGCTGTTAGTGCCATTTACGTACATAATTTCGAAATGTATTAGATAATGTGTGTTAATTTGCAATTTTCTTATTATCGGACATAAAGCAAAAATATATTTTTCAAGTTACAAACTTTAGGGGTATAGTTTAGTTATTGCTAATTTCTTATTATCACACATTTAAATGTTGTACGAAGCGAGGTGAACGCCACACTTCACGCCGATTTTGGTAAAGTACTATACCATCCTCTACTGTAACCCATTCTGCATTAAATATCAACAGGTGGATGTAAAAAAAATGACGGTACTACTAGTGACTTCCGCTCCTGACTCGAAATTAACTCTATCATTGCATGCAAATGGCACTACGATTTAATGGGGTGTTGGTAAATTGCCTCCGCACAGGTAGTAGGAAAAAGCGGTCGGAGTTAATTAGTGTTATAAATGAGTAAGTTGCCTCCCAAGCCTTTGTAATCGTAAGCTTCAACCATTATTGTTTTATTAGTTTTCAACCGGGACCCAATTTATACATGTATATCAGGTAGCTAAAACTTGTGGGAGGCAATTTAACGATCGTTAATAGTTGCTCTTTATTTCTGGAGGCAATTTACTTGTAGCTAGATAACATGGTACACAAATGGTATATATTCGTGGCCAAAAACATTCGCTACTGGTGAATCATTGAAAAACTAAGTCAATTTTAGTCAATAGCACTGGACATACGATCAAAGTGAATCAGTTCGGAAACTGAATTTCTCAACAATTGGCAACGCTGTTGGCAAAAACTACTGCATGGGATGAGTATTATTCCTCCCTTCGCTGCAGACTATAAAAATTACCTCCGTCTTCTTAATTTTTTCCAATTTATTTTAAGAATCGTATAGTGCATCGCCCTTCGTAAAGGTAATAAACAACTTCCGTCTAAAATATTATAGGAAACAAACATACAATTCGAAAAACAAACGGTTAATGAAACAATTTGTAAGATAAAACAACTTTATGGCTCCTTCATTAGCTATTCGGTCGAAAATACCTAATCTAAGATGTATACACGGGCGTACATATGTCGACAATTTTATCCTACTAATCGGTACATCAAAGTACAACGCGAAGGAGCTTAATTATTACATAAATATCTCCGTCGCATCTGAAACCGTACACACGGAACGGTTTGAATAATCTCGCCCATCGCGTCTTCCTTGTTTAGAATCGATCTCTTCGTTAAATTTACGGTGCTCACACGGGATGAACGGTCGACCGAATTTAACATGCGCTACTACTTGGCATTCCCAGGGAATTTCACAGTTAATTGAAAACGTTATAAATCACTTACTAAAATCTAGAGCCTAGTTAACCGCGGCTAGGTTCTTTTAATTAAAAGATAAATGCTGAAGGATAGTCTTCGTTATCTTCGTAATAATTTCTGAAAAGGTATCAACAATATGATATACACATCTATAATGCACACACGAAAAGATACTATAGGGATTTTCCGTTATAGTTCCGTTATATAATGTAAAGATTATAAATTATTGAGTTGATATAGAGAAGAACTGCAGGGAATAATAGCTCTGGTGTTGGTAGCCGTGAACTAGCTACCCGCTGCGTTAAAAGGAAATGCAAATTAATTGCAATTTAAATATGTATGTAGGCACCCAGCTAGGAGGATGCAAATATTATGCGCATCACCACTTCACCAACTTTACTGATGCATGATCTACTTAGAAATGCATTGAACTATTAAACGTAACGTTTAACTTTCAAGTCAGATAGGTTGGCTATTGTTAGGTTATTTATTTTTTGCTTTTAAAAGTCCATATTGAAATCATTCCTAAATACCTGCTTTGGAAAAAAAATGTTAAATTATTTTTACAAATAGTTAGCAATTTGATGTACTTAATATTTATTTTTAATGGGATTCGTTAAAGTTTTTGAAGAATTACACAAGTGTTACACGCCAAAATAATTGAATAAACGTAAAAATTTCTCGTTCAAATACAATCATACGGATAATTGGTGTACAATAAACTGTATTTTAACGTTATGCACTGGAATATGTTGCTATCCATTATTTCAATGTAATAAATTGTTTAGCCAATAATCAATTATCGTTCCAATGCTTTCTAACGTAGTATAGCTTGTAAATTAAATACAAGAACTTTCAACGTTAATGTTCTCGCATTGCTTATGCCGCTCTTGAACTTTTAGAGAAGATGTTTTATTTTGATTAATCACAGACAGTGTACGAGTATTACAACAGACATTGTGTATGTGTCTTTTTATATAAATATTTTTTTTCGTATTAATTTACTTTTATTTATTATTTAAAATGGGATTTCTTATCAATGCAGGGAATTTCAATGTTTTAGGTTTTATGATATAATTGTGACATGCGCAAAATGAAAAAACCTGTGCAAGAATGTCAATTAAATATATTATACAGGGTGTCTCCCCGTTGAGTTGCATAACTTCATAGGGTTATTCCTTGTATCAAAATTAGCAAAACATTTCCAGTCAGCATAGGTCCAATTCTCAACCGTTTTCGAGATATGGGTGGTCAAAAGCGCTGAAAGTCACTGGTTACGGTAATTTAGATTTTAGATGAATCATGGACGCATTTGGCTCGACTGGTAACTTATTTAGATCCAATAAACTTGACGTAGGCTTTTTAGCAGTTGTCATGTAAGCAGTTTTGTTATATTTTTGACAGTTTTGGATTTCGCTCGTAGAACCTTTAAAAATGCCTCTCTTTACGAAGGAAGAGTACGCCGACATGATATTTTAGTATGGCTATTGTGGAGGAAAACGCTTCAGCAGCTGCAGGAGATTACGCAGAACGCTACCCGAACCGAAGATATCCTTGTCGGCAACCATCATGAATTGTTTCATATCACTCCGGCAGACAGAATCCTTCCCGAGAAGACTAATGAGCGAGAGCCTGCGCGAAGAAACCACAGTGAAGCTGTTCTTCATGAAGTTTCTGAGAATCGGAGAACCAGCATAAGAGGAATGGTTGCCATCACAGGACAGAAAAGAGCGTCGATTCACAGGACTTTACGTGAAAATGGGCTACATCCTTATCACGTACAACAAGTACAAAATCTCTTACCTGCAGACTATGCGAAACGGGAAGAATTTTGCTCGTGGATCCTAGAGAACCAGGATCTCCTCCCAATTGCTTTGTTCGCTGATGAGTCTATCGTCACTCGTGATGGGAGTAACAACTCACATAACGAGCACATCTGGAGCGACAAAAATCTCCATGCTTTGTCAGAAAGTAGATTTCAGCATCGATTTTCGGTTAATGTGTGGGGAGGAATCATCGGAAATGTTATCCTGGGACCGAAAATCTTTGGTGGAACATTGACTAGCCATATCTACAGGAGATTCCTAGAAGAAGAGCTTCCTAATCTTCTTGAAGATATCCCCTTGACCGTCCGTAATAGGATGTGGTTTGTTCATGACGGGTGTCCGGCACACTATGGAAGGGTGGTAACCGACTTTTTGAACACTGCGTTTCCGAACCACTGGATAGGGCGGAATGGAGCTGTCGCATGGCCCCGCGCTCGCCGGACCTAACCTCTCTCGACTTTTTCCTCTAGGGCAATGTTTAGACCATCGTTTATCGACAAGAGAAGCCGGCTACCAAAGAAGAACTGGTAGGTAAAATCCATCGGTCATTTAAGGAAGTTCGTGAAAACATGGAAAATGTCAACTGGATAGGAGGACTGAGTCAAAGAGCAGAGTTGTGTTTGGCAGTCCAGGGTCGCCATTTTGAGCAGTTTTAAATGTTTACGGCATTATTTGTTTATACATTTAAATTGCGTACTTTTTTTATTATATTAATTAGAACAGTGTATGTCACATGATAATTAGATGTGTGAAGAAATGTTGGCATCTTCAGAGACGAATTCTAAAGATTATAGAAACTTATCGCTAAATTATTTTATAATCCATTTTTTCATATTTTTGAAACCGATCTAAACCTGTTACTTTTTTCAAATGCATTTTATAGACTAATAAAATACGACCAAAATACTTAAGTTTTTACTTCTTTAACCGACTCGGTATCTCCTATACTTCCCGAGTTAGCAATAGTATCCTTATCAATGCAAGCCTGTATATCCGAGCGATTCATTTGCGGACCAAGCTTCATTAAGATATTTTATTTCGCATTATGTCAGATATCTCAATCCGCGCTACTTGACTGCGGGACATTTTCAGGTATTTAACTCAAAAAACTCTTGTTTAACCTTCAATTAGCTAGCAAAACTAAAGATATTCTCACAAAAACGTCAGTTTAAAAAAAAATAGATTAACATAATTTAAAAAACAAATTCAGAACATTTATAGAACACGTAAGAGCTATTAAAATGAAATTGTAAAATTGAAAATTCAAATGTATACATATTAAAAATCCTATATCAAATACAACGTAGATTTATGGTTATGTTTTCATTATTGTAGATGAAATTGTTTTCGAATTGAAATGGAGGTATTGGATATTAAATATGATAATATAAAGTAAACAAAGTAAGGTTAAATTTTAAAATCGAAATTGAAATTAACATTGTAATAAAATTCTTTAAAAACAAAATATGAATATCGGTGATACTTTCTAATTTAGTTGTTCATTTAATAGCAGTAGACTTCTATTTTTTTATATTTTTCTATAGTTCAAGAATTTTTTATTGTATCCTTGTATCCCCTATATATCACAAGAATTTAGAATATTATTAAATTACTATCACACTATTTGCACAAGCAAATTAAATTGTTTAGGTTTTTTTTTGTTGTGGTTTCTCGGTTTATTTTTTACCCGTCTCATATCATTTAATGTTCCCTATCATATTGTAATGTAATGTAAGTAAATAGAAGGGTGGTGTTACACTGCGACCTAAAAGATCTATTGTGTCCCCTATTCTTCTTGCTTTACAGCTGGCCTTCCAATCCTATTCCTTTTAGAAAGTGTAGGATGTCAGAGGGCCCCAGTCTAGGTAAGTCTCCCTCTTCGATTTCACATGCTCCCAGGTGCAATGCCCTCGAGTTGCACAGTGCTACGCAGTTTGAGAGGAGGTGGATGAATGTTTCATCCTGTTCCCCACAAACTCTGCATTCAGGATCTTTTTCCAATCCAAGCTTACTCAGGTGCCCTTTCAGTCTACAATGGCCTGAAAGTATTCCTGTTAAAATGCGAACATTGTTCTTACTCAGGTTGATGCATTCTGTAAACCTCTTCTGGTTATAAGTTCCCAGAAGAATTTTACTTTGCCTCATTCCCTGGAGATTTTCCCAGTAGCTGGGATTTCTCTGCTCCATTTCCATTTTTAGTTTCTTCAGTATTGTACTGCTACTTAACCCGCAAAAGGGTTCAGGCCCTACAAAAGGCATTCCAGCTCCTTTTTTTGCGAGGTTATCCGTTGTTTCGTTTCCTTCCACTCCTGTGTGACCCGGAACCCACAGGAGGGTTACTTTATTTCTTTTGCCTAGCTCATTTAGTTTTCCTAGGCATTCCCAGACCATCTTGGAGCTGATTTCATATGAGTTCAGCGCCTTGATGGCTGCTTGACTATCAGACACGATGATAATCTCCTGCTTCCGATAGTTCCTATCCATAATGAACTGAACACATCTTCCAATAGCATGTATTTCCGCCTGAAATATACTTGGGTATTTTCCCAAGCTTTCGAAATATGTAGTTCTAGGCCCATATATTCCTATTCCAGTCCCTTCTGCCGTTTTGGAGCCATCAGTATACCATTTGATGGCATTTCTATTCAAGTTCAAGATGGTGTTATGATCCCACTCGCTCCTGTTACTTACGTAACTTAATGGTGAATTCCTTCACAAAGCTAATTTTTTTTAACCGTCAGGAGATTGAGGCCTATGCCTAATCATTCCTTCCTTGACCATTCTTAGTACGGTTCTTTTCGCCACTACTTCAATAGCTGCTGTTGGGCAGGTTCTCATAGCCCCCGTTATGCATACACATGCTAATCTTTGCACTTTCGAGAGGTTAATTCTTGCGGTGGCCAGATTAATTCTTTTGCTCCATGCTACTGATGCATAGGTGATGATCGGTCTTACTATCGTTGTATACATCCAAAGCAGTATTTTTGGGTTGCATCCCCAATTTTTTCCTGCAAAGATTCTGCACACCATCAGAGCTCTTTTTGGCTTTGTTGGTTACTTCAAGTTCATGTTTGTTCCATAGAAGTTTATTGTCTAGGGTAAGGCCTAGATATTTAACTTCCGCTCTCCAGTCTATATTTTGCCCATCCAGTTTTATGGTTCTAAGATTGGATTTTCTTTTTCTGGTAAATATTATCATATTACCAATCAAGTTTTTGTAATTATTTAAGGATATATTATCTGAGTTTGAAAGCTTTATTCTCCATAATTATATTGTTTTTATATATGTTTCATGCTGGTTATCAATTGTGTGAGCATTTAAAGGCAAATTGACTGAGAAATAAAACACAAAATACGGTTTCACATAAAAGCGATCGGAGTCATCGTATCTGTTACAATTTCTTGGCGTTCGCGTGTAATTCTTTCTATAAAGGAGTTTCAATTACCATTGTGTACGCGCCTAGATAAGGAAACCGGAGTAATAAAAGCGCGGCCGTTCGACCGGAGCTCGAGGTGAGCACGAGTTTATTAAAACGCACGTCAGACGTTGCCCGATCCGAGACTGATACGCCGTGACGGGCAAATCTCGCCGATGCCTACCGAGATAACCGACACTTTTCTCGGTGCCGACCCGATGCGCGTTATTGTCTAAATTTAAAGGTCGCACATGCGGATGGAGTAATTTGAATACTCTTTTTACTTCTCTCTCTCGAGTCCATCAGCGCGATAGTGTATATCTGATCGGTATCGGCGAGGTTTTTGCTAAATTTGGAAGAGAAATCGATACGCCTTCCTATTAATACTCGAAGAAAACGTGTTGACGAAGGAATCTTATCTTTAATGGTATATTTTTTTTTACAAGATGGATTTATTACGAAATAGCATATTGTAAAAGCTTGGGAATCTTCTCAAGTACTATGACTTTATCTGTTGTGTTTCTTGATAATTGATAATTTGTGTGCTGGATTTAAGCTATTAAAGTGTGAATTTCACAGAATTTATTGAATTTGTTTATATCCTTATTCGTATTTAACATAAAGGTACAGTATCTTAATGAGTTAAATTACACCATCAAATATATAAATCTGCAGATACTAATACTAGTGTACTTCGATGTTTAATCCTTGGACAACCGCCCTTTTCTTAATATATCTACATGTTGTCTTTCATTTAAATACAAATCAAATATAATTACCAAAGCAAGGACATTCCCGTACGCAGCGAAAGTGGTTTCTTCATATACGAGAGCTTATAAAGTGGAGTTTCAAGTGGTACGATTACCACTACTCATGTATAAGATTACCTGTGACCGTAAATCACATGAAATAGTTTGATGCAGAGCAATGGCGAACATATTTTTTAACTTCTTTGTCCGACCAGAAGTGTCAAACAGCTGTGTTTTCGCAATAGCCTACGTATTGACAGCCCACATAGATTTATCTATTATTAATATTGCATTGCATTCAAATATTATTGTTCAGGTTTTGTAAATGGAAATAGTTATTTGTGTTACTAGGCCAGAAACTACAGTTTTACGAGTATGAGTATGGTACAAGTACGAATACTCGCAAAAGAGTTTCTGGCCGTGCCATACACAATGTTTTTTGGGCCGACAAATCTTAATTTTGAATTGAAAATAGAAAAGAAATTTTGACACTAGGGAGTTGACAGTACAAGTTGGCACACATGTTACATATCTTAGTATTTTGACGTTTCTGAGAATAAATCTTTTTCTGTAACTTTTCTTCTAGTTTAATATCTATTTATGAATAATAAGTGCAATGAAGACACCAATTCATCTTAGCTTAATGACAATTTATTACACATCTGTCATGTGGAATCTAGTGTGGCTAGCCTTTAGTGACATTTTTGTCTGCGTAGGCAGGAAAACTTGCTTTAAAACGCTTTGAAGTACTGTAAAATGAGTGTGACGGAGGCGCAAAAAGTAATTTATAATACCTATTTTAAATACGATCACTCTAATAACAAGAGGAAGTATGTGCGCTGATAAAAAGGACTCTTTAAATCAAACAAAATATGTCTTTGGCGCTATTTAAAAGAATATTTTTCCCCATAGTTAATACAAAACCAAAACAAAATACGTATTAATTGTCCGCCCATTCGTAATTAAAGGGATTAGAATAAAAAGTAACATTTAGAATGTTTGGAGATATTTAAATCTAAAATTATCTAACTATAAAAAAAGTCAAGATTTTTTTAATAAAATAAAAAAAAAATCATTCATTAATTTAAAAATAACAGAATTCTAGTTTCAAAGTTGTGTTTAGTGCAAGATTTTTTATTTTAAAACAAAAACAAGTGTACTTATACCCTTCATATTCTAACCCCTTCAATTGCATATGCCAGCGCCGATTAGATATTCAGGCCTATGACATGGAGTGGGAGTTGGTAACGCGTCGGAGTAGTGTACAAAATACTGAAGTGCGCTCAGCTCTTTTCAGTATAATATAAAGGAAAAAAAGACCTTTCCATTTGTGATATATACCATCATTTTTTTGTTGTTTATTTAAAACTATTATTTCTTTTGAATTTGAGGAATACTTGTAAAAGGTTTTCAACCAAAAAAAACTTCATCAAAAGAAATTTTTCAGCAGCAATTTTCTCATGTAATTGCAGTATCAATTTACGATATTAAATTGAAACATACGTCTCTTCAATATTAATACTAAAGAAGCTTCTAGTAAAAGAGAAATAAAACTATAAGAAATACTTTTTATTTATTTTTATTTATTTATTTCCTATGAGATGAATGCTTTTCTTCTACGAGATCTTTCGTGTATCACATTTTATTAAACGTGTAATCGTAGCCGTGTAAAGGCATAAACGTCATGCCTATCTTCTCCTATTGTGTCTAACGAAATGCCCCCACTAACCTCTAGTTATCGAAGTATCCCCTTTCCAAGTCCAAGGCCTGTTATCCAGTTGGTGTTGCACATGTCAATGATACAAGCATTATTAATAACGGAGTATCATTAAACGAAGTAATATCAAAAGCTTACCACATTGTTGTGTCTGCTGGTGACTAATTGGTAGTCAATAAACTTGCTTTAAGGTCTAAACTTCTCTCTTTCGAACTGGTTTCAAAGTGGAATATTCTATTCCTTGTTAGGAATAATGATCCGTACTGAAAAAAGTTCTGGAAAAATCACGTTCAAGGTTTTGCTTCAACCAATTTACACCTTTTAAAATGTATTTTAATCTTCACTTCTTCTGTGAAAAAAATTATAGGTAACTATCTTGTAAAAATACTTGCAAATGGGAATAATACTTCAGGAATTGTAAAAAATACTTTATTGATACATATGTTTAATAGATTTATTAATTTAACAACAAAATAGCATTAATATACATGTTATGCGTGCGTAAACATTCTGTCGATAAATTATTTCTTCATAGTTTTCACATAATATACAATTCTGTTGTTTAGAATTATATATTATCAATAGCTATATTGCAGTTTATAGTATATTGAGTGTTTCATGGGCATTCCACTGTTATATTAATCGCTGCTGTTGTATCTTCTACCTCATTTTTAAAATAAAAATACATAAAACATATTAACGTTGTTTAAATTATTATAATATAAAGAAAAAATAATTTTAGGGACACAAGGTACTTGGCTCTACAATTGTTATTTTTTTAACAAAAATAATTTACGCCATCCCTGTCTATTCGACACACTTCAAATTATTTTGGCATTAAAAAATAAGAAATGTAATGATAATTTGAGGGATACTCCGCTCCCCCATTGCTAACTCTTTCCCGAAAACAATTTGCATCATTATTGATTATATGCTCAGCGATATACTTGAAATTAAATGTTAACAAAAAAAAATATGAAAGCGTATATGAAGAAAAACGTCCTTACATTCACCAAAAAGTTTTTAATATATTTTAAGACTACCTGTTTCGGTATTGACACGCCATCTTCGTGTCTTAAAAACGTCGATATAGAAATTTGAAATTAAAAAGTCGAATACAAAGATTCTTCAAAGTTAAACACGATAAACTAAAAAACAAAAAAACGAATTAAAAGTGAGACATAATATCAGCGGATATAGAACCAAGACTGTATCACGATATGGGTCTTTAAAAATATTATACCCTTTCAGTCTTTTGAGTTTCATCGAAATCTAAGTTTTTGGACTGCCGATGTTCGCTTATTAACTATATTTCAATAAAATTGGTTGTAAATTATTTAACACTTTACTTCAACATATAAAAAATAAAAAAAACACCATTTTTTTAATGCCCTAAATGACTTCTAGTCCAACACTTAATGTTGCTTTTTTTATTAGTTTTGTATATCTGCTCATTTATTTTTGAAATCCTTCTCTAACTTATTTCTCTTTCTGCATAACAACATTTGTCTACTTAAACCTTTATATCTCCAGATTTCCTAGTTTTATTTCAATTACAATTAAATTTTGTATTACTATTCAAGCTATGCCATACGACAAAAGTGCTACGTGAATCTCATTACTTAACCACCGTGACGTGAATTTGCATCGACAATACAACAGAGGAGGATCTCGAAATAATTGACAAAAAAAAAACTGACAGTCAGTCGTATTCTCCGCAAGATTTATCTCTGTGAGGCTTTTATGCGCCTCCGATTCCTTCTTGGTTACTTTTCTCTAATTTAATTTCGTCGGACGCGGCTAGTGATGGCGACGCGGGCACGGCTATCGCTGTGAATACGACGACAGCAATGGAGATGACCATCATCGGCGTTTTCCTTTTTTCATAGTAGTCGCCTCAGTGAGCACCGATTTAACTGTCTGTGCATTAAATTGATTCGTCAAGTGATTTAAGTGGCAATTCCTCCTTCGTGTTACGGAAATTACTGATTGAACGATTAGTTAGATGAGCCGCTATACTCCGTTTAGCGTCAAAAGCGATAATGCAGATAATAAAATACGTATAAAGTGAGTTGGTTGAACTGTAAAGTTAAAGATATCAGATTAGGTAACTTTATACTCTTAACCGATGCAATTATATAAGGAAGTTATTACTATATGGTTTAAAAGCAATCTAAAAAGGTAACTAATTCGTATATGAATTTTTATTGCTTAACATTATTAATAAGTTTTCTTACAGTGTAACGCACCGTTAATAGGAAAATCTATTTTAGCAGTCAATTTCAGTTTAGAATTTACATTGAATAAATTTTAATTTCTGTAAATTGATTGTCCTATATGTTTCGGTAACACTACTATTGCTTTTAATTAATTCTTTTATTTAATTCACTGCTTTGCCGACGCTAGGAAAGATGATTGATGTACAGGGGGGAAAGATTACATCAAGACATTGCAGAAATGGAGAAGAGATATCAGGGGAGGTGGGATCCCGTCATAATAGAAAATTTTTGCTGGTTTTTCATTAAAGAAGGCAACATTTTCTTCTGTGTATAGTTAAGTGTTTGTATTCTTAATACTAATTAAACATTCTAGTACTTGTTAAGTCAAGATTTTTGTATTTATTATTTTTTATAGCGTATTGCTGTGGTTAGACAACCCATTTCCGCTGAGTGTATTTAAGTTGCATATTTTTGGTTGTTTTGATTTCTTCGATCAACTGTTTTTCGATTTACCGAGAATTTTCACTATTTTATTTTGTTTTGATTAATTTTAGTTTATTGCATCATTTTAATTTTATAGTGTTAAGTTTTTTTTTTTTTAAATTTAATCCATTCATTCAATTGCCTATTGTTCGCTTGTGCTGATTTAATGCGTATTCTATTAAATATTGTCGTTGTAATGTTATACGTCTGCGTTGTACGATTTTGAGAGAGGGATTTTTGTAAGAAAAACAATTGTAGAATTTTGTTAAGGACTTCCTTATTCGACTATTGACGTGAGTAGACGTATTTTTAAATCGTTGTTGCCATTTTGTAATCCATTTTGATTTTGTTCAATTTAATTTTCTTTTATTTAGTCAACCAAGGAATTTTTATAGTAATAATTGTTAATGTATTGACGTGTACACGTAACAGATATAAGATCAATTATTATTTTTTGTTTAGGAAGATTTAGTTTAGTTTAGATAGTTTAGAAGCTTTGTTCTTTTTTTTAGTTTTTTTCATTTTTGTAAATTTCTTGCATTTGTTCACGCTTTGATTTTAATTTGTGAAACCACGTGGATAGTAATTCAAAGGTTGTGTATTTTGGTTAATCTTCCTCAACAAACAAAATTTTTGCTTTGCATAGGAAATAGTGTTGTCCTATTTTAATTTAGAGTCAAGTGCAGTTTTTATTTTCGGCCAGAACTTCCAGTTCAAGGTTTTTTTTTCTGCACTATTGTAATTCAACCCATTTTGTTAAAATAAATTGATTGTTTACAATTTACTTTTAGTGGTTAGATTCAAGTTTTAATTCGCGAGGGTAACTCTGAGGTTAATAGTTCTTTTGTGTTCTTTAAAATTTTTCCGTTGAACTAGCTAATTTTATTTTCTTTTTCATTTTAAAATTCATTTTGCATTTTCATTTAATTCAATCTGTACACAGCAGTATGTTTAACGAAATTTGTAAATACAATTATTATTTATCTTCTAGCGGAGTATGATTATAAATCTAAACCTAGATGTGATGGAAAGGTTTGATTTTTGGTTATGCGTTCAGTTAAAAATACCAACAATTATTGATAAAAGATTTAAAATTGTCGCCTAGTGTTATTGGTCCACTTAAGTGCTTCCTTCCTGCGCCCTTTTGTAATATGAACCAAGAAAAGCGATATTAAGTCAAACTGTTGATGACTCTCCTGGATGAAGGCTGTGTATAGTTAAAGTATACCTGTATTTGTATGTTCGAATACATGTATCCGTACATATCACATTACAGCACGCGTGCTACAAAAGATCATTGCTATAAAACATCAAATGATAGCCGAGACAAAACGCTTAAAATCGGCCGTTCAGAAAATAGTGTGTGGAGCCTTTGTATGCGTTTCCCTGAACTGGTATAAACACACCCATATGTTCGTAAAAGGTTCGTCGTCATACACGTTGACGGTTTATAAATGCTTTCGCCGCAGACAGAATACATTCTGTCACATTACCGCGCGCTATATTTATGTGTATAATGCCTGGAAAAAACCACGAAACCTAAACATCGAAAAAAAAAAATCCGTTCCATTAATCATTCATTAAAAGGAATTAATTTCGGTCATCATCTCGGATATGTAAATAAGTATAGATAGTTAACGCTGCTTTTCGGAAGTTTTATGGCGAAACCCAGATGTGATCGGTACATACGGAGCGTTTTCAAGGAAGAGGCGAAAGTTTATTTGCGTTAATTCGTTAATGGTTTAAAGCCTCTGTGATTATTTTTAATTTACAATAATGATTTCGAAAACTCGGGTTTATGACGTGATGATAATAGTCTTTTTTTTATTATTTGCTAAAGCTAACACACTGAAACATTCCAAGCTCAGGCTGATTGCTAGATACTTCATTTCGAATATACCCATATCCCTTTGTGGTTGTGTGATAAACATCACAGTGTAATGCATTTTCCGACATCCAAATGAAACTATAATCTACAACTTTGAGAACACACAACTGAAATCCATCATGTTGACATTAATTTGAGTCCTTTGGATAGTTTTATGCAGTAAGCGCTTTTCCAAGTACAAACATCCGAATATTTCCGAAGAGCGTCATTCTTATACCTACTGATTTAGACGACGATAACCGATATGATGTAAGTATTAGTCTGATTTGCTAAATGCAACGCATTTATCAGGGATAAATGTATTTACAAACAAAATTGTTTCTTTTGTTTTACCTACTTCTACTAATAATTGCCCCTAACATTCTCAGTGAATATCAGTCAGTAAATGTCAGGAAATGGTGTTTGTTTGATTGTTTCTGGAACTTTGAATAAATTAAATAGTAAAAATAATTCCAACTAAATCCTGATTATATCCTTAAAATAAACAAAAGTGAAAAAGTTAAAGAGAACAATATTAATTAGAGCCAATGTACTTAAATAAAAATGTACAATCAATACATGATACAATTAATTAACATTAATTAGTAGCTATAATAAAAAAGATACCTCCAGCTTAATAATGGTAGCAGTTACTGCCCTACTTGACTATTACTTATAAGCCTATTCGAGTGATAGATATTACGTCCCCATTTCCGGTTTTTGCAATGTCGAGCAATGTAGTTCACGACCTATCTAGTGTTTGGCGAAGACTTAAGCTTTGTTCCACCTCTACTTACCGACTGTCAGATGGACGTCAGACGGCCGCGCACTGTGAAATTTGTAGGACACAAAGGTGATTGTTGAAACGCATTTATGCAATGCGTATGCCTCTGATGTCTATCCGATTGTCAGCGATGCGTTGGAACAAAGCTTTAGTTTCAGCTGTACCTATATACTTTGTCTACATTTCGATGCTCACCATTGGTGTCTCGGTTAAATGGAAAATGTTTTTTGACCTTGTCAACTGTAAACACAGCATTATTATTTGACATGTCCTATATACTTTTGTGTCCATTGGATAAATATCTATCTATCTATCTATCTATCTATTATTGTCTGTCAGTTCGATGCACTAATAGGTTAATCTGACCGTCACTTCCAATGAAAATATCCTTCAATTTAGTTTTAAGAAACGCATTTTTATTGGTGTTTTAATTGTTATTGACCAAAAATTATCATCCAAAAATGCGCGTCGACATAGACATAAGGCTGTGTTGAGTTAACAAAACTCAGTGGTACCAATGAATATCTATGACTGTCACACTAGTGTATTAATTATTAAATTAAATAAGATTTTCTAAATACTTTTCTAGACCAAATCTAGTAGAAGTGTTGTGCGTTAGGTCATTTACAGTGTTCAAATTCTTCAGTCTGAAACTGAATTCTCGCGCTGTAAACGTCACCTACTGCACTCTAATGTAAATAACTACTGCAGAATTTAATACAAAATTTTTGGATTTTAATTTTCCTCAACAACTCAATTACCCCTTAATGTGACCGCTTCCAAAATTTTATACTGTTACAGTAGAAAGTATTAATCCTAACATCACGCAAAACATCTGGCTTCAGCAGGATTGTTGCCCGAGCCATAACACTTGTGACGGGGTGCATTTGTCGAGAGAAAACTTTAGAGAGAGTGCTTTCAAATAATTGAAGAGTTCAATGGAGTGTGAAATGACCCTACGTTGTCTTGGCAACTAAAAACGAAGCATTTATACCGTGATAAATTGAAACTGTGAACATTAAACATAACATTGGTGCCAACCTAAATTGTCAGTTGCTAACTTCAGATACTTGACCTTGATCACTCTGTAATCTTAAACAGTCCGAAATTCAGCAAAAAAAAATAGAACAAAGAGTATTACATTGCACTAAGATCATTAAACAAAAACACATTTGATGGAGTTTGTAAAACTATTGGAGTAATGTAACAAAAATGTGAACTGAACTTCTTATTACAAATTACTGTGTTAATATCTTTCCTTTTTTTTTGTTGGATATGTTATTCAACGCCGAAAACACCTTTTTAAGAAGTCACCAAAAATTCAATGTGCCCACCATATGAAAAACAAAAGATAGCATAAAAATAAATGATAATTGAGAGTTCTGTTTATAGCAAAAATCTTGTCTTAAAGTATTCCAATGTAGAACTGCGCTATAACAAGTAAAATGTGATTTTATCCTGGGGTTCATTGGCAATTTCGAACTAGAAATTCCTAAGGTAAATTTGCAGTTATATTTAAAATTATACGAAAACTTATAATATTTAAACCGAATTTTGCAGTTAAACATGCTATCATTGTCATATTTTCCAAAACGAAAAGTAATTTTGATAATTTTTGGTTTGTCTATTAGAGCTGCTAAAAGTATCCATATTTACAAATGTTTTGATTACAAAGATACTAAAATTTACAGATGTTTCTACAGTCTATTACGGTTTTTACCATAGATAATTGCCCCATTAACTTTTTATGGAGCCATCCATATTTTCGTAAATATTAGCAAAACATCCGTACCGTGCTTTCTTGTTTTAAACTCTTTGGTAAAAACTTATATTGGGTTTAGAAACGTTTCTTTAATAATGGGTTAGTTTTGCTTTTTTTATAGATTACTTTAATTAATATGCTTATGTAGATTTATTTTATAAGCAGTGAAACACCACATGTATTTTGTGCTGTTTTTATTTTTTAGACGTTTCGCCAATGTGCACATTGTTTTTTCCAAATTAAATAATAAGGTGAAAACTCAATAAACATTCGGGCTATAACAATTTATTACTAAAAGATCAGTGATTACATGTATTTTTTTTATATTTATTGAAATTAATTCATTGTCTTATATAATTAAACTTTCTTTAAATTTAGCCATCATTTTCGACGGTATTTTAGAAAATTTGCTTTCTACCATACATTATATGTACAGACTCAAAATTATTATTGGATTTGCATGGACAGTGTACTTCAAATTGAATGTATTTGCCTGACGACGACTAGATAGGGGTATTACTATCTTTCCAACACCAAGATCAAGTACTTTTGCTTACCTCGGATGCAAAGAATGATATTATCATTGTTAATAAAGTACAAGGCATAATTATATTTTCTTAATATATTTAAAAGGCAATGGAATTTTTCCTATAAGATATCTATATAACCTTACCGATTTAGTTTAGTAGCTATGGATTTCTATTTAATTCAAATTTGTATTTAGGTCTAATCTTGTTATTATCCGCTGACAACTACTTTTGTTGCATCTATAGCTCACTTATATTTGAAACATTATTCTTAAAATCGTCTTTTCTTTCGAAACAAACGTCCTACGAAAGTATTAAACGGATTAGCAGTAATATCATTTACATGAAATTATATTTACAGCAGTTTTAGTTTTCGATTCCCAGGTTGGTTATTGTAATTTATAATTAAATTCGAAACTCACAAAACTAAGATAGGGTAAATTTGAAATTAGATTTACTGCGAATATTGAATTCTGCAAATCATTTCCTCTTTAAGCGTTGCTATAAGTCTTGTATAATAACTGACTAAGATACCAACGCTGAGCATCGAAATATGAATACAGTGTACACGGCTTTATTTTACGCATCTGGATCTTTCAAGATAAATCCCTGGAATGCTTCAAAATGTTTATTGGACCGCGTTGGCGTACAAAGTCCGACTTATGAATATCACTTGGCGGCGGCTATTTGTCATCTGCGAATGTGAGGCAATCAGAACCGTACCGTTGTTGTTGTTGTGCTGTTGTTGCCTCGGATGTCGTGGGCAAAGAGGATTTATGCACGCGTCACACTTAATGGCGTGCAAAATTCAATAATTTCACAGTCGCAAAGTGCTGCAATAATGAAAATAGCGTCATTTCAAATAAGGACATCGGGCATTCTTTCAATTAGCCCGATATGGTAAGCTGGCTGTCGGGATTTATATAGTTCTTGTGCATAAATCCATTGGTTCATGGGGAGCTTTGGGCGTACGTGCATGAGCATATGTGTGTATACATGCATGCATGCATATATAAGTGTATCGTTTCTTAGATTTCAATGGAGGTGTTTATTGGGGTAATTTATCGTCGCGCTAAAGAACTCTTATACCTATCTGTCATCGTTTTATGAACCCTTTCTCAAGGAACAGCTGCTGAGATATCGACTGTGTATGTGTAATAGTATTAATTTACTTTTAAAAAATGTTTGAAACTGCTTCTTTGCTTTTGAAAAGTTGTTTTATAAGTTGAATATGGAATATTACATATCTGATTTAGGGATAAAAGACATCGCATTATCTTTGAATTGGGATGGCTAACTATGGCGAATTCACATAGATTAAACGCTATACTATCTTATTTAAAAATCTACAAAACCGATCACCCAAAATCATTACTTGAGCAAATCGAATTTTGGAAAGGATATTCATTCTAAAAACATAAGATTTAAAAACGAAAGCACAGAACTAACCTGTTTAAGTGGGGGTTCATTTATAACGTAACATCATTAAACAAACTTCCGGAATTTGTTTTTTGCTTAAATGATTGTAGGTTAGGAAAGCGCATATATGATTTACTTCAACAATCTCGACTGTAATATTGTGTGTGTAGAAAATATATATTTTTTTTAAGTTTTCGTACTTCATGTGCATTGCTTTGTAACTATACATGTTAATTAGTCTAAGGTTAGGTGGAAGAACGGTTTTGCTATTAACCATGTGTACCAAACCTCGTCCATGTCCTCTATTGATGTGCACTGACTGTGTCACATTTTAGATTTCAAAAAGGAAACAATTATATTTTATTGTTTTCTTTTTATTATAAGATATTCATTCATTCATTCAAGTTAGGGTGGGCACTTGATGTCCGGGCACTTGAGTGAGGTGCTCATTGTACCATCAATATTGATTCTCTTATTTCCACTCGAGCAGCTTGGTGTTCTCTATAAAGCCCAGTATCTTGTCCAGTGGAAACTTGAGGACCTTCGAGGGCTCCAATAGATCTCTCCCGTACTTCTGCCTAAGTACACTCAGTTCCTCACATGTGCTGATTACATGTAAACTTGTTTCCTCCTGTAGTTCGCATCTTCTACACCACGGTTCGGTTACCCGGCCTGTGTTGTATAGATGCTTTTTCAGGGGACAGTGTCCAGTTACCAACCCAGTAATGGTTTTAACTTCTTTCTTATTGCGCCTGAGTAGGTTATCAGAGAAACTACCATCCCCATCCCCTATCAGCGTTTTAGTATGGACTTGACCTTCAGTCGACCTCCATTTCTTTGTACTTTCTTTATCTAACCAGGTCCAGATCTCCCTTTTTGCGGAATCCTTAGTAATCCCACATACGGGCTCTGGTTCTATGAAGTGTCTCTTAGAGCCCACCTTGGCTAGTTCACCGGCTATTACGTTGCCCTTTATATTCTCATGTCCCGGCATCCAAACCAGAGACACCGTGTAGTCTCGTGCCAGTGCATTGAGGGATTGTTTGCAGTCCCTAGCTAGTTTTGACCTAGTTACGGGGTTCGAGACTGCCTTAAAACAGCCTGGCTGTCAGTCATTATATTAATTTTCCTCCTCGTGTAGCCCCCTTTTGCAATCTTTTCTGCACAGGCTGCAAGGGCGAATACCTCTGCCTGGAAGACCGTTGTATGTTTCCCCAGGCTTATGGATATCCTTTGATTAGGACTGGCCCCACAAATACCGGCTCTTGTCCCCTGGCTAGATTTGGATCCATCCGTATACCAGGTAGCAGTGATCTCACTACGTGCCTGGTCTCTGTTCGGTATGGAGATTTTCACCTTTTCAGTGAAGATAATTTCGGGTGCCATGCTGTCCGTGGGCATTTGTAGCAATGGCTCGTCCAGCAACGTGCCCGTAGTATAAGTGTGTCCTCCCACCCTGAAGTTGGGATGCCACAGGTTGTTAGCTTTCAGTCTAAGGATCGCATTCATTGCCTCCGCTCTCACATAGAGTTCCAGCGGAGGAGGCCCACAATGGTCTCCAAAGAGGCGGTCCCTGTACTGTTAGTTGCACCAGTGATACACTTCTGTCCTCCTCCACCAGACTACTGCCCCGTATGTTATCGCTGGTCTTATCACGGCAGTATATAGCCAATGGATCACCTTCAGCTTTAATCCCCAGGTTTTACCAGCAACTCTCCTGTAGCGCCAGAATAGTTGCGTGGCCTTGGTCGTTGTTCTAACTAAGTGATTTTTCCATCTCAATTTCGCATTGAGGGTAACACCCAGATACTTTACTTTCTTGATTAATTGTAGCTCCTGCGCAAACAGTCTAATGCCGCCTAGGTCACTGAGTTTTCTCATGTTGGTAAAGGCTTTGTTTGGTAAAAACTTTGTTTTTTGTGGATTAACTGAGAGTCCTTGTGAAAGGCACCATTCCTCCACCATTCGCAGTGCATTACGCATGATGTCCGCCACCACGCCTGGAAACTTTCCCCTAGCTACGATAACAATGTCATCAGCGTACCCCTGCGTCCATATTCCTTTGTCGTTTAATGATCTGACGAGATCATCCACGACCAAGCTCCACAGCAGTGGTGGCAGTGCTTCTCCTTGAAAACACCCACTAGTGGTCCTAATGGCGATATTTTTATCTATCATATCGGCATAGACCATTCTGCCTCTTAGCATGCAGTCAACCCATCTGCTAGTCGTGTGGTCAATGTTCCGTTCCATTAGAGATCGGTTGATCGAGGGCGTTGATGTGTTATCAAAGGCGCCCTCGATGTCTAAAAATACTGCAAGGGCAACTTCCTTTTGATGTAGGCTCCTTTCGAGTCCTTCCACCAAACTATGCAGGGTAGCTTCTCCTGATTTGCCCCTTTGGTATGCCAATTGCAGAGGATGCAGAGGATATCTTGCAAGTGCTCCTTCTGTAATGTTTAGGTGCTTAATTTTTTTCATAGTCTTTAGCATATTATAAGATAATATTTAAGTGAAATTATTGTAGCAACCAAGCGCACCATAAGGAAAATAAAAATTATTATTATTGTATGTAAGGTCTAATTTGATTCACAAAAGGTTGCCCTGCATATGATGGACATTGTCATTCTATCCCCAATCTGACAGTTAAGATTTCTTGTGGTCTGTGAAGTCCTATTTTGGCTTCACAGATTTAAATGAAGGAGGGAAGGAAGTGTAGAAGTTGCTGCATTTTCGTTCAGCATTCCAATTCATCCGAAAATATACACAGAATTTCTGGTATTTGTAAATAATCAAGGAGTTATTGGATGTTGATTTAATTCTTATAGGCGTTGAAACATTTTACCCGATTAATAATAAACGGAAGATAATTTATTTTAAAAGAAATACAACCTTAATAATTCAGTACGGAAGTATCATACCGGAACTAATTTTCGCCTTAGGAATAATTCCCCTAATCCAATTACCTTCTTGATCGGGAGCTAGATTTATGCCGCCATAATTACCTAATTACAAATTTTAAAAGAATAGCCCGTCTTTCAGCCGCGTTTTGCATGAGCGATTTTTAAGGCGAAAAGCCTAAGCTCTCCCAGCACCCCGGGCATCTGCAATTTCCTAATAACATTATTATTTATAGCTAATTAAAGATGTAAAGGGGAATTTTATTCGGCCAACTTCGATTGGAGGCTTTAGCATAAGTTCGGTAAATTACTCCCCGTGGGGTCGCTAATAACGGGTACCAATAAATCGGTCTCTACCCTCCTCCCCATTTCGCTCGCTGGTTCTGGATCAACAACTTATGAATGATCCGGTCCCGTCCATCGATCGGCACCGAGCATTAGCAGTCATTAAATATTTAACGCAATAGTGCGATATGACCGGGCGTTGGTTGTGATGAATAGATGCCTTTTTAATGCACATGCTTTTAGTTTCGGGGACGGGAAAAAAATCCAGCGGCGCTCTGTTGGGAATTTACGAGGCGTTATTTTTACTTTTTATGTCTGTTTTTCTGTCTGTATTTTTATGCGACAATGGGCGGTATAAACCGATTTGAGCAACGCCAAATGGGATTTAGAACGAAACCGAATGGATCGAAAGCAATTTTTAATGGTTCTAATTTAGGAACGTCAGAAGCAGTAGATGAAATGATTTATTTTAATAGAACATGTACTTTTTTCATTAATTTAACATTAATATGGATTTACGGATTTCCTGGTAGAAATTCTAATTTGATGTAGAGGCGTGTACGATACTTGCGTTAAACACCTTCAAAGAATCCACACGCGTCGTAAACTAAATACCGGATGATGCTTTACGCATGTGCAAACAATAAAACCCGATATTGAAGAGCAGATGCGAGCGTAAGAAAAAAGTAAATCGTGTTCTCAGCGGTAGAAAAAGAGTTTTCAAAAAGAAGCGTTACTGCTATAGATTTTAATAGCTTCCTGCTTTGTTGTTGAACATCACGTAGTAGCATTAAAACTAACTGGCTTTCATTTTCAGGTGATTAGCTTGAGACTGTAAATTTAATAGGAAAAGTAGGCAAAAGTGATTTTACGTTTCATTGTAATTATAATACATTTCAAAAAAGTAATTTTCAACTGATTTGAGAGAAATATAAGGGAGTTGACTTTCTTAGATATTATTTTGTAAATTTATAACAAGTAATATATATATCTGTTACATTTTTATTTGCAAGTTTGCACAATGAACGAAATTCCTTTAATATAAATTTATGTTGTAATATATGCCACAAATAGCACTGTAAACACGCAAAAATGAATTTTCAAAATCTTAGTTTTCTTTTAAATAAATAGAATATTCCCGTCTTTCGGTTCATTGTATTTAGATATTTTTTTGATGTATCTTGGAATCACGATCATTCGCAGGCTAGTTTTGATTTTATACGAGCACATCTAGCAGCAATTGCAGTTCACGTACTGGCCGAGTCATGTCAATGATTGCATTGCCAGCTTTATGCTACGGTCGCTTGCGGGTAAGAATTTGACGTATGGCTCATAGGGGGCGCATAAACTTGTTTTCATGGTGTGGGTTCTTGAACATAAAGTTTGAGATGCGATAGCGAACAAAGTGACTTACACACACTAGGAGGAGCACTGATGACGTGACGCCAGGTAGGCAAAAACTCCAGTCTGTTTCTAGTGTTATTCTCTGTTCATTGCTCTTGCAACTATGGTGATTTCTATAATATACTGTGACGCTCGCCAGGTGGTATTCTATCTATAGTATTTCATTGTATTTAGATGTTTTCTTTGATGTATCTCTCTCTTCATGATTTTCTTTGTCAAGCCTCGCTGACTTTTTTGAAGTGTTTTAGTAAATGGCTGTTTGAGTATAAAAGCGGCTTCGCTACTGTGATTAGGGCATAAAATTTATCTGTGGCGATTGGTCTGTCCCTAATTAAAAAGTCTTCTGCAAGATTCAAAATGATTCTTCCCGATAGCATTTAGTGTTGCTCTAAATTTTGCCCAGAATAGACCAGGACATGTGTAATCATTTAGGTCGCATACTTTAAGAAAATAATTTTATATTTATTGCTTGGAATATGCTCTCCGAACAATAGCCGTCCATGAAAGAGAAGCACAGCTTCGATAATACTCAATATTTCACCATCTTACTTGAAACATTTACATCAAAACCTCCGCCTTTATCAAATCTGTTATATTTATCAACAGTTTCGTTTTTAGTAATATACATTGATTTTAATGGCAGTTCTCGCATTATTGAAGAAACGAATCTGTTTCCTTTCTCCACTAATGTAAACTTTTCGGGTATTGCACTAAAATAGTGTATATAACTAGCAAAAAAAAAATATGATTATTTCCTCTCATATAATGGAAGCCATGTATTTGCTTTTTGCTTAGGTGGCATTCGTATTTGTCTCCAAAACTATTACATCAAGAAGTTCATCGTACAGAAAACGTTTGCAAATAATATAAATCGACGGAAGATGGTAAATATTATTTGGATAAATAACTGAGTGATATACATACTGCTCTAATCATGCGATTGTCACATCAAATCGAAGAGAACTACAGTCAATATTCTCAATAGTATTATTCACAGTATCCATATTATTGTATTCATGCCCTTTATTTTCGTCTGATTATTCGTCCATACCATTTGACTCCAAATAACCATATTCTGATGGCGGGCGTTTCCTCAAAATATTCACACTAATTCTGCTCGCTAATGCTCTAGCTGCCTTTTGACAACGTTCTTTTTTGTCAAATGCGCCCTCTGCGATTTGATAACCTCTTTGGCCTCTTTGATTTTGCTAACTCATATCTATTCAATCATACAAAAAAAAAAAAAAAATTAGTAAAACTTAATAACAATTAATTTATTACGCGCATACAAGATAATAAATTTTAAAAAGCACTCACGTCACATAAGTACTAATCGTACAGATTTATTAATCACCATCTGCAACTGTTACTAACATAAATCATAGCTAAAACTAAACGAAAGCATCAAATTTACGACCCAAATAAACTACATAACACTAAAGTGATCATCACGTGCGTACCACACTAATAATCCAGCCCGCTACTACTCTAACACTGCGTACCATCGGTGATATTCATAGCAGAGAATGTGTTAGGGGTCTTGATTATTATTGGTAGTCGCGGGTTCGAATCTCGGCCTGGTCAATTCCGATAACCGTCTCTTTTCCGCGTTTGTGTCTGATATGCTTAGATTTTATTTACACCGTTTAAAAAAAAAAATCAGTTGTCATTAGAAAAATATGATATACAAGAGTGGTCTGTTCTCTCTCAAACCAATAATTATATGTACATCAGCCCTGTCCAACTTGAATTAGACAAATCTTGACACTTTCCCCTCCATGGGGGAAGTAGTTTAGGTATCAATCCTCAGAGACGCTGGAGTCAACATGCAAGTACATAAAGTTGCCTACATACAAGGGAAGGAATAAAAAAAAAAAAGATCGCATATAATTTAGGTTCAAGTATACCACTACAATTATAATTTATTCTAGGTTTCAAAAACGCTTACATTTCTTAACCATTTCAATAAATTTATCTCATTTCATTGTTGAGTAGCACCTCTTTTAGGAAAACTTACTATTCTAGAGCAAAAATGATTATTTCGTTCTATAAGTCATTTCTAGTTAATTGAAGCCATACTGAAGCGTCATGTTGACTTTTAGAAAATTAAATGAAAGCTGCTTATTTTAAATAAGTTTCACAAAAATATACTTTCGTGAAGTCATGAAGTAGTTATTTAGATATTGTACGCTACTTAAATGTTTGCGTAATACGCAAATAATACATTTTGACCTACTATTTTTATTCGATCTAAGACTTTTATACGTAAAGTGCTGGTTAATAAGTATTTAATCTGTGGGGCAGTACCCGCTTCTATGAAATTATTTTGGTTCCGACTGGAAGCTGGCAGCTAATAGTTCATACTTCATAATTTTTTTTTTGCTATAAACATTTCATGTTAATTCACCTCTTTTATAAATGTCTGCAAACATTTGTTTATTTCCAAGAATATCTTTATACGTTTACAAATCTATGTTATTGCTTGAAAATTGATTGTATTATCGTGATAATTTATCTTTTTTATGCGTAAAATGTACGTTTGAAATAATAATGCATTCACTTTTCAAACAATAACAATATAAGAGTGAAACAGGAGGATATACACTCAAATTTCGCGCTCTTAGTGACGCGAGCGCCCTCTATGGATTGATACCAGAACCTTTCAAAATCGGTCACCATCTTGTTACCACCACATTGCGTAGGCGTGGCAACTTACAGGTTACATTAATTATCTAATGTAGGTACCTTATCTCTGATTTACATCTAGTTTACTTTAGTAGCTAAAAAATCGTAGACACGTTCATCGACGCTCTTTTACCATCAAAAGGTCGTGTATTTTTATTTAGAACAATGGATCAACTCGAAATCTGTCTACATATTTCAAACTACAGATACGCAATCAATGTGGCGATGACGATGATGACTCAATGTATATACAGTAATTCATGAACTATTTTCCTTAAAACTTTCAGTATGTGATTAATAGGTCTGATTTACAATTACAACGTTTATTTTTCTTGTATTTTGTTTCGTTGCTATATTCGCGATATTTTCAAGTAAAATTCTCAAAGTTCTCCTGCTTTGCCTCTTTTTTGCGGAACAATGCAGGGGAACACCGAAACTTTGTGTTTTTAAATCAAATCTAAAATATCCAAAAAGTAAACAAAAATAGTAATCAAGAGACGAAGAAAAACAAATAGTATATGAGCAATCTTTCGTTCTCTCGTAGCAGGGACAGCAATATAGTCTTGGAATAGGAAGTGTTTCTTAATATTTCTGTTACTAATGTAAGTTACTTTTACTGAAATATTTATGTATCACATGTTATTATCTTTGTACTGTGAAACGAATACGAAAGCTTTCTATCTAGCATCATTTTACATATGTCGTAGCTGGTACTAATAAGCATCCTACGTTTCTGTTTGTCGTCGAGATATGTAAATCAACTACTTGCACGTAAATCCTCACAAACCTAATCCGTGCGCTCATTCTTCTTACATAAACCCGTTGATCTATGGTACAGGAAGACTAGATTACGTAAACACCTACGTGTCCCTACGTCAACGAGGATAAAAACGCACATCCAGATACGAGTAAAACGCATGAAATGCGCGATCACGCCCGATAACTCTCCTGATATCTCGATGGGCGTTCTCCAAAACGGCCCCACGGCTATGAAAACTGTTAATCTAACCTACCCGCAGCGACCCATTTTTTTTCCTCAGCCGAATCGAACGGGTGTACACTTATCCAGTAACCGCTAGCGTGAAGATTTCCCCAATAAACAATTCGAGTCGAGCGTTGCGGATAACCCGAAGACATAGGAGAGGCCCCAGCTGTGAGAAACGGACGATAGTTTCTTGAGATATTGCGACGTCGACGAAGCTAATACCCCCTCAGTTTCTACGGCTCATGACTTCCACCTTTGTTCCGGGCGCAAATGTCAGCGGGAACCGTTCTCGCAGAGGTCTCGCGGTTCCTTGTGCGGCATCGTTAGTGCCGCCGCGGGTGATGACCCGATAAATGCGAACATTATGCCGTTTCATTTTGGGCATTGGTCGGTCGGTGCGTTGAGCGAAGTGAATTATTCCGATTTCGCAAATTAAATTAATCACAGTTCGCAACTGAAGGGTCCAATGTAGAATGTGTACCTAAGTCGCATTTTATTGTTGTTGAAAAAAAATGAGTTCAAAATTTTAATTTCGACCGTGCAATATTGTATTTTGTAGCGTTTTACGTTCATCATCACATTTAGAATTATAATAAGAATTTAAATGTAAGTTTTATCGATATATTTTAATTAAGAACACATTCTTTAATTTATCACTTACATATATAGTTTTCAAACGTATTTATTTGTACATTGCTTACTGACAATACCAATTTTTGATGTCAATTCTTTTTTGATTTCAATTTATGATATATAAGTGCGACTTTCTGTATCTATAATCCTTTTTTTTTGGCTGATCGCCGACAGCATCTATATACCGTCATTCGTATGTTTGCAACAGGTCAGCTACCTACACTGTGATAGGTATTTCCACACATGCCAAGATATAAGCATCAGTTAATTTATAAGCGAGACCGAAAACCTAATACACACAAAAAAATAATTACTCAATTTGAATATAAACACATTGAATTAAACTTACTGCATATTTTATAGTTTTATAATGTTTGGGAGAAGGTAGCGTATCGGAGTACTCCAGGAGTGCGCACGGGATATTGATGCGTAGAGGTATAGATGTTATGCGTATCCGTTGTTGCGGCCAGTATTCTTGGGATACTTCCCACTCAATACCTGGGCCTGGTTTCTAGTCGGCGTTGGTTACTGATATAATTTCAAATCAGTATAATAATTTGCTGGTATTACCTATTGAAAACTAATAACTAGTAAATACCTACATGTGTTTGTTGATGTACACACCTACCATGTTCATATATTATCGACACAATGGTGTTGACTCTAAGAATTATTTCAAAGTTCTTGTAAACCAATAATCCTTTAATATTAGATAACACGTACATACGTACCTACCTTCGAATATTTTAATGGTAGCTTCTGTGCATCAGCCCCATTCCACCCCATTCTCTAAGTAGCTGAAACGGCTGGGGTATCCATTTAGATTTTCTTACACTCACAACCAACAACACTGTTCGCTGGTCAATCTATAAGTGACGCCAAGTAAAGCGCATTGCTGTGTACTGATGGTACCAGCATAAATGCAAAATGAATTAATAAAAAACGAAAAATTAAATTGACTAGCTCAGCGGATAAAAATAAAAGGGCGCAAAAGAACAATTAAATTCAGGGTTACCCTCGCAAAGAAATCTGACTCTCTTTAATTACTCCAAAAATTGAAAAGGTTGAATCAAAAATAAAGGAACAGAATTTTAAAATGACGTTAATCACAATTAAAAATTTATTATAAAAAAAAAACATTTGTTACAAATTGCAGTAAAATTTAACCTTGGACTGAAGGTCCTGGACGAAAACAAATACATTGATAAAGATAAATTGGAATGAACAAGAAAACAAATTTGAATTTCCGAAAACCGGGGTGCCAGACCACAGCAGTATGTATATGCAAAACCCCCTAAACCCCTCTAAAAAAGAGGGAACCAATGACAGATAAGTTTTAGTGCAATTAATGGTGGATAAAATTCGTTTCAAATTTTTCAATATTATGGTAATTTCAATTTGATATTTCATGTTTTCAGTACAAAACATTTAATAATTTTATATAATAATTCATTATACCAAAAGTATAAGGAATTTCATTTTAAATGTACAGATTTGCTCACTATGATTGCATAAATTTATTCCTTACAACAATAACAATGTTCATTTGGAGGAAGTATATTTCAATGCAAATATTTATACTATTTACTATTAGAGTATATTGTGTTTTCAGAGAATTTACTCTTATGTTCTAACCAACAAGATTTAGTTCATTTAAATATATATTTAGTTTCGATTTCTGAATAAATAAAAATGTTCAGATTGATAATAATTTTTTTTTGTGTGTGTAGCCAATACTGCAGAATCTCTTTTAATGTATTGGCCAGGGCAAAAGCCAAGGCAATCCAAAAAGATCTGATTCACAGCTGCTCTCAGTTTGAAATAAGCATGAGACTTATTTCTTGTTGCGCAAGTGTTGTAAATAGCTTTTCGTGGAAAGCCAAAACTAATGTTGTATTCTTCTGTGAACATTCGTCGGAACATTTTATAGGATATTATGTTGGTATTTTGTTGTGCGAACTTGCGATGCAGCTCACTTACAGATAAATCTGAATCGACATATGTATGTTTTGAGTTTGTAGTTTGTAGTTAGTTATAGTTCACGAGCAACTATTTATGAGTTGTTAGTTGCTCAATATAGTTCCTACCTTTATTAAGAACCTCAATAGGAATCATGGGATTCCAACAGATCCTTGAGAATTGTGGAAAAAATTCCTTGAACTATACGCCTCTTGATTCCATGCAAAAAGTTTTTTGGCATAACTTCACAGTTCTTTTCCTACTTGAACTTGGTATTGAAACGATTGAGTTCTCCTTTTTTCATTTCTATTCTTAATCTTGGACGTTGTGACATATTAAGTTGTGTTAAACTCCTTAAATAAATATTTTGACAATACTTTAAGATTTTGAAAAATGGTGTGTGTTTATTGTTCTGTGTTTATTTTAGAGCTGCATGTGCATCTATAGTTTGACAAAGGTCTCTTCTGTATCTTATTATCATTATTATATTCCTGTTTCATGTATTTGTTTTGCTTCTGTTTTTCCCCATTGAGTTTATTCCATTTGTCTTGTATGCCTTTGTTCGCAGTTTCTTATTTTCATTGTTTATTACTCCAATCATTCTAATTCTCGTAACTAAATGAATATCCCTGCACAGACGACTTTCTGGGGTTTTCCACTTCTTAGTTTTGAGAGAGTACTGCAGCTTGTGACGATTTTGAACCAGAATAATTTAGCTCGTTTCCGATCGCGTTATTTTTTAAAGGCAAAAAGATAGATTGCTGACGTTTCCGATATTTATTACTAGCAGATTTTTTTTACATTCTTTGGTTTTTGGTACTGATTTCTTTTCAATTTTCTTGGATACTTCCTTTTTGGAACTGCCTAAGAAAATACCTGCCCACTTCTTTGTTTGTTGTACATTTTTTATATTCATTTAAATTAATGTTAGATTTCGAATCTGTGCTTGCACCTGAGAGTTCTTACTCACTTTCTGAAGAAGAGTAGTATTTCCATTCATCTAATAATTCTGAAGTAAAGAGAGAACATCCATACACTATATAACAAATTCATGTTTCTTCATTAGTTTAGTTTAGTTTATTTTTGTCATCATTTGCCAATTTGTACATTGGATAGATAGAGATTAGGATAATAGTACTATAAGTAAACTGTAAAATGCAAATTTATCATTATTTATTTATTTGTGCATAATATAAAGCAACTTACCTGTCATATTAATCACAATATTAATCATATTTCACTTAGTAATTACATAGTTTAATTTTTTTAGGAGACATAAACACGTGCAAACTGTTTTTGCATCTATGTAGAAAACTTCGGCACATTTTGCATTAAACTTGTCCAACGTTTGCATACATAAATGTGAGGACTGTAAGGCGCATCTTACAGTTATTTTAACTATTTTTTTAGTAGTAGACTTGGGTACTTCTGGCATTTAATTCGCTATTTATTTTTGAAATCAACCTGCGCGTATGTGCACTTTGAAACATCTTGCACTCGTTTTAATTACATCGAATAAAGCTAAAAATGTACAAAATCCGACACATTTTGCATTGTATCCTCCAATTATTGTAGTTTATGGGAGAGTACGCGCGTGCGTGCTTTTCGAGAAGTTTTATTAAAGGCATGGACGACGCTACGTCCTTATCTACACTTATAGCGGTTATTTCGGACTTTATGTCCTGAAATTTGTCCCCGATTTTATGTCCTGGGACGTGATTTTATCGTCATATTATCAGTAAAATATTAAGGGTCGATGTGCTTAATCCTTTTAGCGGGCGTCCGCTATATAGGCTCACAAATTGCCTACCAGACATAATGTCTTGTCGTAGTAGATGAACGCAATTACTTATATAAATTTTGATCCACTGCATCGTGATGATGAAGAAGGAATGAAACGCGAGAAAAGTAATGTAATAAAAGGAGTATAAAAACATCAAGACGGCCTCGTAGATTATATGAATTTGGGGAATTTATGATCCGGCTTGGGATGGAAAAAATAAAGAGACAAGGAAGAGAAATGGACGAATTTTAGTAAAGAATTAAATCATAGAGGATAGGTAAATCTAGTGAATAGATATGGAATATGGAGTGAGAGCTTAATAGAGTTTTATCAATGAATAAAGAATAAATGCAAGTTAATAAGATCTGAGTCATTTCTATATAACAAAATAAATTTATTTATAGTATTTATTTACAGACTTTCATACTTGCATACCTAGATGTAGATCATTTTGAATACTTTCATCTCATTGAGGAAGTGTTAAAAGATTTAATCAACCATACCATAAGTAATTGCTTTCATTCTAAACCAAATTTTCACCGAAATATTTTTAGGCTTCTTTAAGATATCAAAGCGAAATTAAATAATACAATACATCGTATAAAACAATGAATTATGAAGACCATACATATTAGCGAACTTTGTTAAAGTTTGCTAACATGTATACGACTAGAGATTGCAAACAATTTGGATCTTCATTTCGTAAAAAAAAAATTCACAGCTTTCAGTAGGAGCTAAGCCATAGATGAAAAGAATTGGTTTCTTTGTTCTAATAAAACTGAATTTCAATCCTTGTTTGTACCCCAGAATATAATACCATAATTTAAATGCAAATTGAAGTGGGCAAAATATAGCATTCCCAAAATATCAACGTCACAACTATTTTTCAAGTAACAGTATTAAGAGATAGTTTCCAGTTCAGCCTATGGTTTGCCATTGACTCCAAAAGCCTGCACCTCGAGACGTTTACAGCCCTAAAATCATTTATATGAAATGGGAAATCTATGTTGTTAGCCGCAAAAAGTGCTAACTGAGTCTTTTGGATATTGAGAACAAACTTGTTTTACAGCTCTAAATAATTAAATGTTTTTTTCTTACATTATCTATACAAATTTATTATGATCCTGACCGGCCATAATGATAGTTGTAACGAACACAAGGAGATCGTTTATGTATTACAAAGACAGGAGGGGCCTTAAAATGGATCCCTGCGGAACTTCTATACTACTCTTTACCATTATCTAGTGACGATGTTAGTCATTGTACACGCAAGACCAGTCACGTGTTTCTTACTTAGGTTATATAGGATGTTATCAACATATTTATTAATACTATGCTCATAGACCTATTTATCCAGAAAAGCGTGCTGAGTAGATGTAAAAAAAGCCTCATTTATTAATGTGGTCAATTAGTTTCGATTTTGGTATATTTCCGAAAGTTTATATGCAATAATATTTACAACACTCTACTACAAGACAAACGCCCGAATACCATCATGTCCTGTAACTGTAGTGTTATTTAATTGTTTAATTATACGTGCGATTTCTGAACCTAGATTAGTGGATAATTGTTTAAATGCTACCGTAATGAACTCATAATACCAAGTAATCATTGAACATGTTACGTACCTTATCAAAGTTAGTTGAAAGAAAATTCAATTAGTTATTATTTTAAACATAATTAAGAAGTGAAACTTGTTTGATTTTCTAATTGACCATAGTCTATGTTGATTACATAAACATTATTCGAATTAGCATTAAATCTATGAACACAACTTGCTGCTTCAATGGTTTTATGAGTTGGGTGGAAATACTTGTTAGAGTTTAAAATCTTCCAATTTTGTGACTAGGAACGCATTCAAAAACTACAAAAGAATTTTCTTTTTAGGTGTCTAAACTTTTGTAGCTTTTATTTTCCACCTCATCAGAGAAATATTGAGAAAAGTAGAGGCGATGAATTATAAAACACAACCTCAAAAGTTTTACTTTAAGGATTAACAGTTTAAACATGTAAGATTTATAAATTATATAAGGGAATGTAATACATATTGATTCAACACGACAAATTTTAAGTAACAATTCGCAATTTTAAAATATTGGTGAGTTGTAGATTCATAAGTTGTAAAGATTAATTTTTTAAGTGCTTTTTTATAGATTGCTATTATTTAAACCCCGAAACCTACCATCAATAACCGGTTCTATCTTTATTTAAAATGAATCTACTTTCATTTCATCAACTCGAAGAAAAAAGTCACAGTTTAGTTTATTTAGTTTACCGGAGGTGCTATGCATTAAATACGAATAAGCATAGAGAAAGTAAGAAGTGATGCAGTGATTTAAACTGCCCTTAATAACAGTAGAAATATCACTAATCAAGTTGAAGGAATAGGTACAGGAAACTAAAATCAGCAGTAATAAATACGCCCACCTGCAGCAATTAGGAACTATTAAGTAATATATCCATAGCAACTGAAGCATATCGTCAGAATGAGGATTAGAACGGAAAAAAGTCAACTTTATCTAATTTCAAATGTTGTCGCAACTGACTGCAAGTAAATTGTATATGTCTAATATAAATTATATACAAAAAACAATTATGATTTAATAAGTATAAACTTTGTAAAAATTTATTCGCACAACTGAAGCCAGAGAAATATAATGCATTAGATTAGAAAGTAATTCAATTAATATTAACCTGGTATGCCACTTCACAGCTACCGCATAGGCGACAAGTTAATTTAAACGTATCAATCTATTTTTACCGCATAAAAAAGCCGAAACGGTAGCTATTCACGTACGCACACAAGCATATATTACTTGCGCACCACACGTAAGTGCACGAGTCGAATGGAAGACATATAGCGGTAATTTAACGATCCTATCATAATTTATAATTTATTAGTTACACAGCAACGCACTTAACAATTCGGCCCCAGCGCCTTTGATCCGAACACGGGGGTCGGTTGCCGGCAAGCTGCGACCAACTGGCATTGAAATGCAAACTTCGTCCACGCGCCTTTCAAAATACCACGGGGATGAACGTCGATAGGTCAGGGTTGGTTTAAGGCGACAACGTGACGCCGAAGTAAGCACTAGATGTACAGCTGTTGTGTTTTGGAACAGTCGTTAGTTTGGACTTTCTACTTAATTAAAATTAATTATAGATACCTCAGTAATTTGGTAATTTTATAGGAAAGGTGGTTCTTAGAAATGCTATAGCTTTTGCTGTAATAAGTTTGGTATTATTCTGAACGATAATAATAATCTTTGTTGTGACAAAAAATACAAATATAGTTTATATGTTTGAAGGTCCATAATTAGGTTATGTAATCAAACATGTAAAATATCTACACACTAACAAATTTTTGGTAAAAATTAATGTACGACTTTGGGGCAATTTTGTGCCGCTAAAACCATAGAGGTGTTTTACTTCTAGAAGTAATATTTCTAACTGTAAGTAATTTTCCAAAGGTTTTTTTTCATATAACCTGGAATGTTTGTAGTAAAATTTCGAAATGTGGGTAACTCTGCCAACATTTTTTTCATGTAATCTGGAATACTCACAAGTAAAATTTCTAAAGTAATGATAATTTCCATAGAAGTTTTACTTGTTTAAATGTAAAATTACAAGGAAAAGTTCAGTATTTCTGATTTTTTCCTAACGAAAAACAAAATATTGTCGAAATGAGAATGCCCTGGTAGAGGGTATTTAATTAGAATTAATTAATTAAGTAATTTAATGCATAAAAGACAAAATAAAATGTGAAAGTTTCTAAAATGCTGCCAAAATCACTGCACGTCAATTACCCGTTGCCTCTCCCCATTGGCGGTTAATTCGCAAAAGTCAAGGGCCACCGTATGCAATGGAGCAGCTGTTGTAATAACAGTTTTCCTAAGAAATATTTATCTCGCAAATAATAGATAAATATTTGACAACTATATCTGCCATGTAGAAAACTTATATCGAGTATGGAAAGTTACTGCAGTGAAATAGGAGAACCGCCATCTTCACGGCAATTTCTGTACTTGTAGAATATGTTTAACGTATTTGCTACTATAAGTCAGAAAACTTTGCTATTATATGTTTAGATCATCATGACGTGGCGATGATGTACAGATTTGTAATACAATTTTGATGTAAAACTACTACTACTTTATCGGTAACTGTACGGACTTTGTATAAAGTAAATAGTTTCTTTAAGAAAATCATAAGTATTTGATATCGTATATAAGGTAATTTATTTGATTTATATTCTAAGTATCAAATGAACGCTATATATGTAAAGGTTAGATAAGAGTAAAAAAACTCGTTCTTTCGTTCATTTAATATTTAATATATGATTACTAGTTTCGGCTTTTAAAAGCCATCTTCAGATCAACGTCAAAAAGGTAAAATTGTCTAACATCAAGTTAAAAAACACCAAACATGTATAATAAATTATGTTGAATCATTTGTATTGTTGTCATTTTGTGAAAAGTTTTTCTTATATTTAAATTTATATTTAATTTATACTTATAATTGTTGGTGTCCACTTAATTTATTATTCATGTTTGGTGTTTTTTAACTTGGTGTTAGACAATTTTATCTTTTTGACGTTGATCTGAAGATGGCTTTTAAAAGCCGAAACTAGTAATCATATATTAAATATTAAATGAACGAAAGAACGAGATTTTTTACTCTTATCTAACCTTTAATTTATTTGAATAAAAGATATTATTTTTAACTACAATTTTCCAAATTGTAAGAAATGTTATCCACTTAAAACATTTTGTACATTTATCCCCATTGATTGCGGAAAATTATCCCAAAAAGTGATTTTTACCAAGAGAAATTACCTATTTCTTTTTAGTGTGTGGGTGAGTTTTTAACAGATAATGCTGAATTAATTCCAACCTGCATGCAAGTTGTTTCGGATATTCCATGTTAAAATTGTAGCAGAGAGCGTAACAGACTTTAAGCATTAAAAGAACAACTAATAGATTTTCAAATATGAATTAATACCACTTACTAATAATCAGTATAAAATAATAAAAAAAAAGCAGAACCACCTCTAACTTGAATTAGAACATTCTAAGTTGGCGCATGCGCGTCTTGCTTATTTCCTTATCACTTAAAAATTACTATATCTATGACTGTTTTTTAAGAAATTTTAAGTTTTCTCTAAGAGAAATTATTATTTTTCTTGGTAATATTACAATGCACAACAAATATAAATTAATACATAACTGATATAAAATATATGATCGTAATGCTAATAAATAAATACACTATAATACAAATGCAATAAAAAAATACATAATGAATAATTAACTAACAATTAATAAACAGTAAATCTACGCGAAAATGTAGTAAACCATGTTCCCTTAAAATTGTTTCGTAGTCTATTATAATATATTTGGAAAATATGAGTAAGAAAATCTTTTAAATAAAGTTGTTTTATGAGGAGGAGGAGATATAAGATCACGGAAGCGAGTAATTATACTATGCACATCGCTACGGTATCTTATTCTTTCATGCAGTTACAGTCGTGTTTTGAAGAGAATTATTTTATGGTATAAACATAGGCACTGTAACTTTCTTCTATTACACATATTTAATCAGCCAGCCTGATCAAGTTTATGAGAGACATGGTCATATGTACGCAATCCGAAAATAAATCTCAAACAAGAAGTTCGAACTTTTTGAATATATCTAAATTTGATATATTTATCAATAGAAGGATGATACATTGATATAGAATGGGTAAATTGAGTTGGACAAACGCCTCACAAAGCGTAGTTTTTCTTTTAATGTGCAATATGAATCTGTAAGGAAAGAGCTTTCTTTTCCAAGTTCAAATATGCTTCCTTTACATAATTATTAATTTGTAGATTGGGTGTGAAACCATTCTCTAAGATCAAATCATGATTTCTTGCAGAATTCATTTAAAGGTATAATTGTTGGTTAAGATGAATGTCGAATTTTATCACAAATATTGGAGTTACCAAAGATTAGGATCTTAGATTTCGCGGGGTTAACCATGAGCCCCCCTTTTATTGAAAACTGAAAATTTTGAGAAGGATTCCAAGATTAAACATTCGTTCACCAGGGAGGAGGCAACACTTATATTGGCTAGAAGAGATCATCGAGAAACATGGGAATTAAGACCAAATATTATGTAATTGACATACATCACAGTGGTCTGACCATGATCACCTATGCGTCTCTAGTGTGATGGACAAAGATGCAGCAATAAACTGCTATAACTGCTATAACTGAACTAAGCAAGATACAGACTTGCGTGTTTATGAATAACAGGCACAATGAGGACTAGCCCTGCAGCAGCAATGGAAGCCTATTACACCTCCCTCCTCTCCACCTGGTGATAATGGTGGAGGCAAGAATGAGCTTTCTCAGATTACAAAAACCACCAAGTGGCAGATATGCAGGATTTGGGACTTAATAATATTAATCTTTTGGAATTGAGATCTAATATGATTTCAATTCCCAACATTATTTCCACAGCAGAAAATTCGAGATAGAAATCACGGATCGGATAAGCTGGAATCAATCTAGATATAGAGATAGGTTCGAGAAATTGAATTAAGAACCAAGAACGGGCTTGGAGCTGGAATCTGTAGTAAGATTTAAGAAACACAATGATTACCCTTCCTCTAGGAAAATATGCCACTGTCTTTCAGGCAGAGACATTTGCAATATTGCATTGTGCAACTGAAATCAAACAGAGGGCTTATAAAAACAAGTGAATCTATATTGCAACAGACACCTATGCGATACTGAGGGCATTAGTGAACCCCAAAATACAGTCAAGACTTGTTTGGGAATGTATTTGAGAATTGAATAGTCTGACAGACCGCAATAAATTCACTTTGCTGTGAGTGCCCGGACATTCGGCAATCCAAACAAAATGAGAAAGCCGATGAGTTAGCAAGGAAGAGATCATCAGCTTCATATATAGACCCAGAGTCTGTTCTAGGAGCATCCAAAAACACAGGACGAGAGCAGGTAAGAACTTGGGTAAAAGGAAAACACAGAGAACACTGAGATAATATACTCAAGTAAATTCATGGAAAAACTATACTGGATTAGCTGATAAAATTAATGGGGTAACGAAAGTCTCCCATTTCGTTGCAAAAAGTCAAGAGGCCACAATGTTTCCGGAGGCTTTAGGTCAGACGGCTCCAATAACGAAAAGAGTGTTCGTTCAACCAACTCCCAGGTGCAAAAGATAAATAGACTCGAGTATCATCGGCATATGTGTGTATACTGCAAAAACTGATTGTGTTAACCAAACCACTAGTCTATATTAAAAAGAGAAGCGGGCCCGATAATAGATCCTTGTGGGACCCCGCAATGTACAGTTAGAGGGTCAGACTTGGCGCAATTAAGGTGAACACTTTGTGATCGAAACTAATTTGGGGAACCGTTCTGATATTAAAACAAAAATCAATTTAAATTTTCCTGGAGTAGAATCATGACAAATGTATTCCCATTTCATCTTGAACTCGTTTAAGTTCCTTATATAGGATCGAGATTCATCCCTTCTGTCGTCTCTGATGAGATACTCGTTATGCTAAGCATCTATACAGTGTTATTTTAGGACAAGACGCACGGCCCGACACATGGTCGCACTCGCCGCATCGCCAAGCAGACATTTTATTAGAGGGCAACAGTGCGTGAGTTACACGAAATTACTCTCTGGGGGATTATCGTTCGCCTCTTCCGTAATCCGGGATGGAGCGTCGTCGAAAAGCGATGGCGAGACCTTTGTTGCGTTTCGGCGTTTCGAATTAGAGAACGCTCGGTGACCGAATTGAATGGGAAACGATTCATTTTCGCCGCTTTTTAAAGAGAACGGTGTTGGGTGTCGCTCGTGTCAGCGTAACGCACTTATTAGGGTAGATGTTGTGAATCATGGCGTGTGCGTAGTGACGAAAAAGCTAAATAATTGAGGTAATAACGAGGGGCCATTTTTAAAATTGCATCTAAATAAATCGCTGCTGTGAATTAGAAGACAGATAATATTTTCCTTACATTGGTTATTCAGGACATACAAACAAATATTAGAAGTAGATAATTTGGTATATATCTCATCATAGATCGAGGAATAAAAGCTTAATTAGGGGTGTGACAGAAACTAGTAGATGTTTTATTTTACAAACTCATACAAAACCATGAAGAAGGAAAAAGGAATTGTGGAAACAAAGAGGGAAAGAAAAGCAGGAAAAGATGATGAACCATAGCAACATAATCGTGAAAGAAGAGAAGGAAAGAAGAAATGAAGAAGAGAAGCGAAAATTAAGAAAAAACACGCGCTAAAAAAATGTAGGTATTTTTTCTTGGTAAAAATCGCTTATTTGATAAATCTCCGTACTGAATGAGGGTAAACGTACATAAACTTATTTAATGTTAGAAATTTTCCTGCAATGCACGTATTTTTATGTGAATATTAATGGGAAAATTTCAGTTTCTTAGAAAAATAAATTCTGGCATTATAATAGTACAGTAAATAGTACGATTCGGAAAAGTGCAGTTATACATGAAGTCATGTTCAAGTAATAAGGAAATAAACAAAGCGAGCATGCGTAAGTTTAAAATATCCTGGTTCAAGTCAGATGTAGGTAGAACTGACATGGTATTCGGTCACACGTGGTTGTTTTTTTGCTGTTTTGAAACAATTATACTGATTACTAGTAGGTGTTATTCATATTAGATAATCTATTGTTTTACAGTCTGTTAAGCAATCTGATGCAATTTGAACATGGTATATTCGAAACAACTTACACGCGCGTTGGAATTAATTCAGCGTTATTATATCCACGAAATAATTGGCTTTTACAAAAGGATGACTAAGATAAGCAGGTATAGTGTTATCTTAATAAATAAAATACAAAGCAAAAGGCTAGAGAATGCGGAGACGTTCATAAGTTACAAGTGTTTTAAAACAAAAGCCTTAAATAAATACTTTCTCTTATTTATTTATTAATCATTGAAACAATACATAGTATTACATAATTATTTACTTTTGCTCCTTCTTTTCTTTCCAGATCTATGAAGTCAACAACTCATACTATATATTATATATACATAGGTACATAGGTACTATATATCATGAACATATGAATATAGACAACAGAAAAAAAAAAGATAAAGATAGATTTAAAAGCGTAGCACAATGTAACCGCATTAGATAATCTTACTTACTTGTCTTAACATAATTGATAGAAGTTTCAATTAAATAAACTTTATTTCAACGATATTCTCTCTTTTGTTAGGAAAAAAAATCAGAAATACGGAATTTTTCTTTGCAATTTTACTCATAAACAAGTAAAACTTGTATGAAAATTATCACTACTTTAGAAACTTCACTTTTGATTATTCCAGATTACATGAAAAAGTCTTGCAAAAGTTACCTACATTTCCACTAAAGCACAGTTAATGCTTTTGGAAAGTTGGTCCCCACAAATTTTTACCTACTGCTGTGTACTGAATGTACCAAAGAAAATGCAAAAATTAAACAAAAAATGAAAAATTAAATTAACTAGCTCAACGGATAAAAATATAAAAGGGCGCAAAAAACAATTAACTCAGAGTTACCCTCGCAAATTAAAACTAATCACGAAAAGTAAATTGTGGGTGAAAGAAATCTGACTTTCTTGAATACCCCAAAAATTGAAAGGTTTTAATCAAAACTAAAAGAACAGAATTTAGAATCACGTTAAACTTCAAGAATTTTATTATAAAAAAATTGTTAATTACAATTATGCAGAAAAAAAAAAAACCGTGGACGAAAGGTGCTGGTCTAAATCAAAACTGCTCGATTCTAAAATACAAAAGGACAATGCTAAATCCTCTATCAAAGCAAAAAAAAAACAAATTAGTTCAGGAAGATAATCCTATTCACGAAAATCCACGTGGTTTCAAAATTAAAACAAACTAAATTAAACGTGGACAAATCAAGTAAATTTACAAAAGAAAAATTTACATACAAGCACAAAGCTTCTATTCACCCAGCCCGAGGTGATTAATAAATAATTACAAATCAACAAAATAAGAAAACGAAAAAAAAATAACTCTTTAAACTAAAAATATCTTCCCGAACAAAAATAATAAATGATCTTATATCTAAATTGTGCACACAGCAATATAATAACAATTATTATTTAACGAGTGCCTTGATGTAAGAAATAAAATCAAAATAAACGAAACAAATCTCTAAATCAAATGAAATAACAAAATGGCAGCAAAGAATTACAAATTTACGTCTACTTTTTTTTTATATATATGTGCATGGCCTGCGGGATCATAGCCTATTTGCCACCAATATTCTGTATGAAAAAAGGAAGTCACAGGGACACTCATTTCACAGTTCGGGGCCTATCGAACTGACTAACTTTAAAACAAACAAGAAACGGCCAACGGTAAACGGGTTTACGTCTACTTACACCGGCATCTGTCAAGGAACTGACTAACAAACACGCCCGCTGCGTACAGCGAAGCCGCAACAGAAATCAGTCCGCAAACGGACGAAATCTCAAAACATAATAACATAAACAAAACTAGTGAATGCAAAACATATTAATAAATGAAATTAATTTAAAACAACTGAACACTTAACAAAATAAAACATACAATCAATTCATTAACTAAATCTTATACAAAATAAAATATTTTCTGCAAAAATTTGCTCGCAACATTAACAAAGGCAAATCGGAGTAAACATGAACATCTGTGCAACTTAAAGAAAACTCTCGCGAAAACAAGGTGTTCGTCCACAGCACTACGTAAAAATTAACAGGGCAGTTGATTTAATTTCAAAACTCTTATATAGCGCAACATTTCTTTTCATTAAATTAATGTGTTTTTCTACTTTCCGTATGCATACAATGACCATTTCGTGCAACTGTTTACCAGAAAATCAAATGTTATAGTCAAGTTCCATCTCGCATAATCAAATTTGGTGATCTGTTATGCGATGGTGGTAATGCAGTTTGTGTTTTGACACCTTCTAATTGACATTTCCATGTAGATTTTTTCATAAAACAATTGCACATAGCATAATAGTGCTACCTCTTAAATCCTAAATCCTAACACCATCAGAATATTAAAATTTTCTCCATAGATAAAAAACAAAAATCGTTTTAAATAATTCAATAATAAATCCAAGTAAATTAATGGGAGATAGAAAAAAGATGGTATTAAAACGTATTACAATGCGTGCTGTGATACTCGTACATACATTGTATCAAATAGAAATTACTGCAATACAACTGTTTTAATATACTATTAACTAACTAAAATTATATGCCTTTCGATTAAATCGAGCTTTAATTAATATTAACGTACTAAAATTATATTTGGAAATACAATCTAATATTAGACCTATTAAGAGTGGCGCTGTTAGCAGATTTTTTTTGAAAATTTCAAATCAGTTCAACAACATTATAATAATTTGTATTAGCTTAACAACTAAATTCAATTATAATTAAGTTTATAATTAACTAAAATATATATATTTTAGTTTATTTAATCCGAAGATTGAATGATATTTGGAGCATATTATGGTTGGCAAAATCAGTTTAAGCCTAATTGTAATAAATCATACTATTCAGCTACCACTTAGCTATTATTTAAAATAAATAATTTTAAAATTTTGTTAACAACAATGTCATTGCAGCACCTATTTTGTTTGTTGCGAGATTTTCTGAATTATCACATATGAACTCGCTTGTATTCAAATTGACAAGCCTACACTGTTAGATCAAATCCATTTAAAGTACCTACCCCAATCACTTCTATTTATACAATCAAACTCATATAAATACAGCTCTTTCCCACAGTTTACTGGCGATACGAAGTACTTCCTCTATATAACTCGACGCTCACGATTTACGAGGCCGTTTCTCGAATTCGGTGTATTATTCCGGCGTCATATTTCACTGGATTCTAGTTCAATAATAGTCTGAACGATGCAGGCCGTAATATATTTTTAACACAAACAAGACGGATTCGTCCGACCGCATTGGCTGCAATGGTAGAAGCCCCGAATCGGCTGGCCCGGGCGTAAGCGATATCTTCGATTTCAGTACGGCACCCCTGTACTATTCAAAATAAGGGAGTGTTGTCTCTATTTGTTTAGGATATTTGCCCGGTGAAGACCTTTTGGAATATGTAAACAAATTTCTCGACGGATCTCGAAGCTGGGCGGTACGGGGTACGATTTAAAAAGTCTGGCTTTTCGCTTTCTGGGGAACGCAGTACCTTTTGCCTTAATGCATTAATTGTGTAAATATGAACTCTTCTTCACTTTAATGTCCCTGGGTCCATTATTGTTTTCTTTGTTGTGTATTTAGCGGGATAATTTAAATACAAATGCTGTTTGAGTTAAAGGCGTCCTTTTCAATCGTTTTTGACGGTTCGAATTTTATTTGACAGGCGGTTATTGGTTTACAAATATTGATCTCCGAATTCTTTTTTTACATTCTTGTTTGTTGTCGAAGCCTTAACTACGTTGAATTACTTTTGCATATCTGGGTAAGTAATTGTAGAATATGTGTGAATAACAATTTGTCAGTTTGATCGAAACGAAATCGAACGGGATCTCTATATAACTTTACTCACAGATTGAAGAACGAACAAACATAAGACATTGATGGCCTAAACACTATTTTACTCAAACAAGATGCACTTAGGGGATCAATTATACACATTTGATAAATATCATGCTTGATGGTGTGTTTCCAGATGATCCAAATGGGAAAAAAAATCTGATTTACAAATCAGGAAACATAAATTGTACAAATAAATATAGACGTATTTATATATCCCAATGGTGTCTCTAATAGCGCAGGAGACCATCAAAGTTATGCTGTTAAACTTCATTGAACTATGGATTTGCTTATTCAGTATCTCACAGCATGGCTTTAGAAGAACAGTCACTGCCATTCTTGTGTTGATCGACTCAATGACCGACACGTTTGACGATAAGGACAACATTGAATCGTTGTGCAGCGACCTCTTAAAGGTTTTTGATTATGCCGATTACGCTATGCTCTTGACAGAGCTGGAATTCTATGAAGTCACAGAAACACTGATTCAGGGAAAACAAACTTATTTAATGGACATGACACAGTAGGTATGTTGGGAAAGAATTAGGTCGAAGGAAATAATTATAAATAGGGGTGTGCCACAAGGGTACATCCTGAGACCTTACCTTTTTATCATTTACTCAAACGAGTTACAAAGAAATATGACATGTTTTAAAGCTATAATATATGGGGACGATATATCTTATTACTGTTGCGCGCGTCAATATCGACTACGCCAGACGAAATCATGGGAAGTGTTGAAGAGTGATTTAACACAAATAAACCGCAACGAATCGTGTCATTTCTCGCCCATTATGAGTAAGGGAGAATAAGTGTTTTTTTTTTGGCGTTATATTAGATAGCGAAATGCCTTTATAGGAATGTATACGTACCTTGCAATCACAATTAGCAAATCTATATATGCTATCTGCAGAGCAACAAAAGTATCTGGGGAAGATGCTGCCCATCACACGTACTTTGGAGTTATCCATACGAAGGCAACAAATCGTATTCTTTACAGGGAGGATCTGTGGCATCAAGGAGGATTTTCTTATAACAAAAGGAAGCCGTTTGAGCGATTCTAGGCGTGGATGCATAAGGACAAGCTGCAGATAACTATTTATAAAAATTAAAATATTTGCTTTATCCTTATGCTATAAACTTACCTACCTATTGTACCTCCGTGAGTCACACAACATCCTCACTGACAATAACGTGTGACTACAACACCATAATGGCTACAAAAATTAATTTCAGTCCTGGCTTTGTCAGGTGGTAGTAGGCAATCCCTACTTGACACCAACAACCTATATATTTTTACGAATTTCAATACAACTTTGCTTCAGTATTAAGGTTTAGCATTCCTATGTTTAATAACGGCAAAGATATTTAATTAAGACTAATAATAAATAAAATTTTATTGAGAATTTCAGCTAAGAAAGTTTTGGAAATGATCCCTAATCACGTCAAAACAACATGCAAATCTGTGAACAAATTCCTAAATGACATTTGCATAAGTCTCCTCACGAATTGATTGCAGTTCCTCAATTATTTTCTGCAGCGAATCGTCCAGATTATGCGGTCGTATAGTATAAACCACAGATTTTAAATGAAGCCAAAGGAAAAAAAAAACTAGGCGATTTAAATCTGGAGACCGTGGTGGTCAATCATTGAATCTTCTACTACCAATCCACCTATTTGGGAATGTTTCGTTTGGAAAACTTTTAACATTAAAGGCATAATGAGGGTGTGCTCCATCTTGTTGAAACTAAATATTTAAAAATAATTCCCCATCTTAATCAAAATTAATAATAACCTGATCACGTAAAAAGATCTAAATATCTCTGTCCAGTTAGTGTACCATGAATGAAAACAGAACCAATAATACGGTTCCCAAAAATACCAGCCCGAACGTTTAATTTTCGCAGATGTTTTGTATTCGTTATCTAACATCCAATAAGGATTATTAAAATTTATTAACCAATATCGACAATTATAGCGATTAAAGGAAGCGTTCAAACAGAACGTAGTCTCGATGGAAAGCAGCAAATTGTATGTAAAATATTATTGCAAATCTCCCTCACGTTTTCGCGAAATTCCATTCTAGCGTCAGAATCCCCGTCCGATAATTCTTGCAATAATTGTGGTTTATATGCATAATATTTTTCGCGCTTCAATATTATGGCTATTGATCGGGAACTTATATCATGGTTCAGTGCATGGGATGTAGTAAAAATTTTTGGAAATTTCTCTAGTCCTATAACAATATCTTGAGCAGTAACTTCATTAATTGCGATCTTTTGTCACCAGCTTTTTGGTAAATTTTTAATATTTTTGGTTTTAAAGTTTTACCAACGATAGATCGTTTATTGGATGCCGATCGTGATGCAAATTATTAAATAAATCCCATACTTCTTCATGCGTTCTTACGCGGCCACCAAACCCAATCATTAGAATCAATATGTTCTTTTTCAGATCATTGAACCTTTATTTATATTTGGACATTTTTCGAATTCATTCATTTCTGTCATACACTATTTACTAAGACCGCTTAAGAATAAATAGCTGACCATCTGCGGCTAATTTCATCCACAAGCATTCCAAGGGATCTCTACTACCACCTGATAAGACTAGCACCAGCATTGAAATATCTCGTTCCCTTCCTATATCAGACCAGCACAAACTACGGTATGATAAAATTATATAACCAGATACCAGAGTACGTAAACAATATGGACCCAAAATTTTTTTTTAACAAATTTATCTACAGTTTAGTTTAAAAGTTGTTAGGTATAGACTTAATGCGATTTTGAATTGACCTTCACATCTGAACTAATTTATAACAAGTTATTTTGTTCGTACTGCTGTGGACAGGCACCCCGGTTTTTGCAAATTCAGATGTTGTCGTGTTTACTCCGATCAGCCTTTGTCAATGTTTCGGGAGAATTTTCACAGATGTAAATGTTTACTTTTATATAAGTTTAAGTTAATGAATTGATTGTATGATTTATTTAGTTAAGTGTTCAGTTGTTTTAATTTTAATTCATTCATTTATTTGTCTTGCGTTCGCTTGTATAGTTTATGTTATTATGTTTTGAGATTTTGGGGTGCGGTCGAGATTATAACAGTTAGTTCCTCGGTAGACGTTAGAACGTGAGTACATGTAATTTTATATTGTTAGCTGCCATCTTGTTAATACTTTTGATATTGAGATTTGTTTCGCTTATATTGAATTTTATTTTGTCCATCAAGGAACTCGCTTAATAATAATTGTTATTATATTGTTGTGTACACATTTTAGATATAAGATTATTTATTATTTCGTGCAGGAAGATAGATTTTAGTTTTAATTCCCTCATTATAATTTTAAAGAGTTCACTTTTGGTTTTCTAGTCATTCAAAATTGTGTTTTTTTTTTTTTTATTTAAACCTTTTCAATTTTTGGGGTAATTAAGAAAGTCAGATTTCTTTCACCCACGTTTTACTTGTCGTGGTTAGATTCAAGTTTTAATTCGCGAGGGTAACTCTGAGTTTAATTGTTCTTTTGCGCCCTTTAATTTTTTTTTTCCGTTGAGCTAGCTAATTTCATTTTTTTTTTTTATATTCATTTTACAAGTTCAGTTATTACAATCAGTACACAGCAGTACGTTGTATTTACTATTTGTATATTTTTTTATTGTGACGCCGATGCCATTTCGATACCATTTTTTATGTACTTTCCATAATGTTTTTATACGAATAGTTTAGTTTTTACGACGCATCGTCTACTCAACATCTTTTGTATATTACTTTAATAAATGATATATATCTAGTCCACCTAGTTATCTATTTTTATACTCACGTTGGACAATGTCCTTATCTAAATCGATTTCCACCGAAATTACCCCAAACCCATCAGTATGACTTACAACCTCACCAGTAATAAAAACAGAACACATTTCCACCAGTTCATTAATCACATTTTCCATAACCTAAACGCGGGCTAAACGTGCCCGTCAGTCACGCATATCTGTTATTTTGTAATTAAAGGAGAAAAAAGCGCCTTCCCTGCAATACGTTTATTAAAACGTATCGTGCACACAACACGGCCATGCGACACTGTTTGTTTTAATTCCTCCCGCCATCCTAATAAATTTCGTAGTAAAACGGGTACGGATCCTAGACGATAATGGTAATTAACTGGGATCGTACATGCGAAACAATTGAATAGAAAATAAATTGGACCGAGATATTCATCGATTGAGAGAGTATTACCCTAATGATAACGGCACTAACTCGAGCATGAAATTAATACCTGCCGGTGAATCGCTGACTAATAAATTCACCTGTTTGCGTAGATTCGCAAATTAGTTCGAAGTTAGAATTTACATCCGCAACCACCTGGGGTCGACATGTATACCTAAGGAATTATTTGGTGGAATGAAATATAAAAGATGATTATATATTGCTATGGTGTTTCCATGCCAGGAACCCAGGACTTTTACTACAGGCTTTTGGAAATAGAAGAAATGAGTGGAGGGTTAGAATTAATTTTGACAACTGGATGTATATCAATTTGTATCTAGCAAGTCAACTCTTATTCAACTGAGATAGATACTTGTTTTTGTTTTTATGAAAAAAGATATACCATATATCAATTTATTAATATGCCACATAATAATGTGAATAAAAAAAAAATTCGGGCTCATTTTTTAAAGAAATATAGTACTTTATATCTCAATTAAAGTCTGTAATTTTCACTTAGCTGGATGAAAACTTTAATAAAAAAAAAACTTCCCAAAATTCAAATCTGGATGATTCAAAAGGAATACACTATACATTATCCGAATTTTAAATTTTTGGCAAACAATCCCACGGCTTTAAACAACTATATTTCTATCTTTAATAATGACATTGTTGTTTGCACATAAACTTTTTAACAATTAAACTTTTGCCTAACAAGCAGATGCCACAAGGTAGTAACCTCCGCTTTGTCAGGTGATAGTTGAAACCCCTTAGAGTTCTTTTGCAAAATAAGTATTGATCACAGATGTCCAAGCATGTATTCTTCATAGCCAAAATACCTTAGCATATGGTATCAAATTCTGTATGAATTGGCTTCCTTGGCCCAATAAGTTACTTGGAAAGAAGGTAGTAATTTATGTGTTAAAACATTTACAAATCAATCACTTCTGGAAGGATTTATATTTAGCGAATCGTTCTATTTATATAAATAAGCATATTCTTTGTATAACAACTAAGAATAAGGGCAAGCTAGGTTTAAGCTTCTGATCTTCTCATATTTTGAAATGCACTATATGGTATCAAGAAATATCGCTATGCTTCACTTTTTTGTGTATTTTTTCTAGACGTTCACAATCATGTTTTTTGCGATTACAGCGCAATCTGTTACGAATCGAAAAAAAAAGTTTCAATCAAAAACTACATACTTGATGGCGTAGAATCCGAATCTGCAATACACACTGAGAAAAATGGGCCAAGTAAACTGTTTACTTGATAAAAAATTATTTACAATAGATAAAGTTTTACTTGGAACTATTCTCGTTAATTAATACCTGCAACTAAACCCAGTTTCCTGAATGCAAGTTACTATAAATAGTGCTTTTATTAACGGCTATTACACAGTGTACCTGACAAATTTGTGGTAAGTAACGTGTTACTTATGACTACTGGTAGTGTATCTAACTACCGCACATGGTTAGTAGAAGTAACAACAATGCTGATCGCTATTGAACTCATGTATTTTCTTAAATATGTAACAACTTGCCACAACTATATTTATTTGAGTTTTGCTGCCACCCCGTGATTGTTTTAATATTTCTGATTGGCTAATGCGGCGGAGTAATAAAATAGTCCCCGAGATTGCTACGCACGCAAGCGCTGGCTAGCGTCAAGTAAGAGACGGACGTGTGGAAAGGTCGTCGAAAAAGAGGGGTTAAGGAGTACCGGAATGGGACGTTTTAGCGCCGCCGTTTCATCGCCGCCGTTTCAGCGCCGCCGATTCAGCGCCAGGACATTTCAGCGCCGGCCGATTCAGCGCCGGGACATTTCAGCGCCGCATTATTGAATGGTTAAACTATAGATAACTTAATGATTCATAACTTAATGATCTTAACCAAATCGTTCATTCTTATGAAGAATTTTTGTACCACGTGTATTTGGTTGGCCACATGCAGTACTAATTGAATTTGATTTGAACGTATGATACACAGTTTTTTTAAATGTTTGAATTTTTTTTTAACATTGGAAGGGGTAAGATGGAAGAGGGAATGATTTTTTTCAATGTTTTTTTCTTTTTTTTCGAAATATCATTTTTTTTTAAGATTGGATGGGGTGACGGGGGAGGGTAATGATTTTTTAAATGATATTTTTTTTCTTTTTTTCGACACATTGAAAGACAGGATGGATTGTTCCAAATCATATTTTTTTTAACATTGGAAGGAGGAAGGGGGAGCGGAGGATATTTCTTTTAATGATACTTTTTTCTTGTTTTTTTAAACATCCGGAGAGGAGGCTTTAAAAATGTTTCAAATATTTTTTTTTTTGAAGGGATGCGAAGGGGAGGGGGCGATTAGTTCTTTAAATGACATTTTTTCTCTTTTTTTTAGAAACATCGGGAGAGAGGATGCATTAGAAGTATTTCAAATCATATTTTATCTAACATCAGAAGGAGGGAAATGGAAGGGGAGGGGGGAATTGTTCTTTTTAATGATATTTTTTTTTGAACATCTTTATAGAGGATGCATAAGAAATGTATTAAATCATATTTTTTCTAACATTGGAAGGGGAAAAGGGAGGGGGTAGAATGCTTTTTTGATGTTTTTTTCTCTTTTAAAAAGGGATGGTATCAATCACAATAAATTCGAAAAGTGTTACATATGTAGTTTGCAACCAATACATATCATCAAGTTATCCATAGATTAACCATAGCGCTGAAACGGCGGCGATGAAACGGCGGCGCTGAAACGTACTAGACCCAGGGGTACGGCCCATTGTAGCCCAGTTGGAACGCAAATATATTAAAAATACCGGGTGGGTTAACTCAAGGTCCCATCCGTATAAAGAATCCCAGCGAAAGAAGTACCGAGCCTATAAGCAATCGGATGTTTCAAGATTGCAGTTTTAAGTTGGGGGATGAAGTGGGGAATCGAGTTCGGTACCATTCAGTGAGCCCCCTACATTATAACAAATCTTATTAAGATCTTTTTTTGGATTTAATGCAGTGTTTTAGAGATGTTGTCTCAAGATGAAAACTCACCCAGTATAAGTTGGACGAATGGAAAGAGGATATATGTACAGACATAGGTACTGTATGTGATGGAATACAGCCACGATTTATTAGAAATAGTCTGTGTTCTTTTCAAAGCCAAACAAGAGCACAAACAACGTAATCATCTTGAAAACTTGCGGTGAAATAAAGCTTTACCCTTGCTACGATGTGTTGTGTATCTTAATTAATGCTTAATGAAATACGTAAGAAATAATTAATAATAACATATCAAACGTCAAATAACTAGCACAACTGGTTGCCTACTCGCCAGTCACCAACGCAATGACATTTTTTTTTTCATAGTCCAATTTTCCCCTTCATCTTAGAGTTACATATATTAGCAAAATATAAAATTTATAATGAAGCTGTTAGCATGCAAAAAAGTATTACCACGTTAAAAACGGAAACATAAAATAATTAACATGTAATTACCCAACTGCTTGTAGATAATATTTAACAGGACTCCGGCTGCTGTGGACGTTGTATATATACATTTAAATTTCAATTTTTATGTAAATTTTCCCGAATGGAAATTCATGAATTAAAATGAAAATCATAAATAATGCAAGACTTGTTATTTATATTCCGACGTTTCGAGGTACACGTCAATGAGAAAAAAAGAAAATCCGTTAAATTTTTAGTATTCAATTTCATTCGGTGAAGTCGAGCCAGAAATACGTGTACATACACGGAAAAATCCGACGGAAGCCCTAACACTTTTTTTTTTAACTCAAATGGGTAGGTAACCTCGCACAATAAAACGATTAAGCGCCACATAAAAATTAGATTGTGTATAATAAATTTGATTAGGTGAGGTCGGAATGGAAATGAGAGATGAAGGCTTGACGTTCGGATGTCTGGTTGAACTTTTACTACAGAGTGTACCGCCTGACTTTGACTTTACCAAAGAAACCACCGCTGGGGGCGTGCGATCAATTGATTAATCCTAATTTGATAATTCTTATCGCGACCAGAAATCTGATTAACATTTATCGCCGACGAACTTTCTCCATTCTCCTCTCTCACCATTCAATCGATATTCACGTCTCCCTCTTTATCTGATTTCCTGCATCTGTAACGACACATTTGCATCAATAAGGAGTTTATAACAAACTTAGAAGGGAACTTAGCCCCCTCTCACTCTGTCCGTTAGGATTAAAGCCATCGAGATTATTTAATTTAAAAGTTCTAGAGGATAATGGGGAACGCCGGGTTCGTCGACGTTTTTAAATTTATCTAAGAGAAAGCTTAAGAAAATCAGTTCCCTTGGAACCGTCTTTTTTCGGGACTACACCCTCTCCTTCGTCGGGCTCGCTTCGTCTTTTCCGAATTAAACTCGTAATGACATAGCAATCCGTGCAGCGATGCTCCACTCGTCCTTTGTGCCGATGCTACTCCAGACAATTTATATCTGTTTGTTTTGGGACGCGGGAAATTTTTCCGTTTAACGACTCAAAGGACGACGAGAGAAAAGTAAATTCAATTAAGATCGAATTACGTAATAAAGAGAGTTTAGTTTGGGACCATTATACGAATTAAACGGTAGACTGGTGACAGTTTATTTTACATTACACATCGGGCGTTTCATCATCTTAAATCAATAATTCAATGACCTTATTTTTATTAAAAAAACATAATTTTGCGCTGACTGCTAGATCTGTATCACTTGAATTATACATTGACTTATTAGAAGCTATGCAGATTTAACTTCTTCATAAGCCCTAAAAATAGTACCTATTAATCCCGATCCCACACATACTTTTACCACCGTCACCTATAGTTGTTGCATACAAACTATATATAGAAGCTAATTCTTCTGTTACTCCACACTTGGTATTAATTCCTCAAATAAACAAAAACACTTGGACAGTGTCAGCAGCGTCTCTTGATTCATCAAGAACCAACGAAAGCCACCTGATTTTTTTTGCCTTCTCCATTAATAGGCGTATTCTGACATCCTCTATTCTTCTGACAATTATATGGTCACATGGTATATTCAGTATCGATTGCCGTTGAATTCAGTTTTGCAAACTGATACTGAAAATCGCGGATCTAAAGTGTCCAATGCTCTATTAAATATGTCTTCTAAATTATTTTTTCTGTAGTTTTTCTGGCACGAAATTCTCCAAAATAACCTACTGGCAAGACAACAGTTTTAATTATTTACTTGCTATGTATTAGAACATTATGAACCGTCGACGTTAGAGGCATTGGATATCCAGGATATTTTGATAAAAATAATCTTAAGAGTTCTACTACAAATATTCCGCAAATTTATTGATATCTATCTGGTATTGACACGAGGGGCCAATTAAAATTATTTTAAACATTTCAATGAAGTTTTCATCAACACCAGTGATTTTTTGAAAACTGTTTTGTATAAAAAAAAATGCTTCCTTCAAATTCATAAGTTGATGCATCTGTAAAAAAAAAAACTTTGTTTAGATTAGCAGCAGCAGTGGCTAGTCGCTCAAAAGAACAGGTGGGGTTAATTGAGAGACGGAATTTGGCTTTGTCTTATTTGAAATTGGGCGGGCCATCCCCAAAAGTTTCCAGTTAAGAAAACCCGTTCCGTTTCAACATGGTTGAAAACGGACAAGGAGAAAGTTTATGATCGCCGGAAAGTACCATAATTTCGTATAAAAATTCCAAATGCACTATTAGATTCAAAAATTAAGTGGCCTTGAGAATGGCATGTTCTGTCAGAGGCAAAATAAGAAAATGAGATTTTTTGTTAATTTTGAACATCATTTTTTTCTAACTTTGTCAAATTTAAACCTACTCTTCACCTTCAGTGATAAGCGAGGTATCAACGATCAGGATCGAAAATGAATCAGCCTGTATAGATCACCCACAGGCGACATTAAGTACATGTTTTCGATCCTGAAGTATATATTTCCCAAAAAACAAATATAGTCCCACTGGTGATTTTAATTTACATTTTGAAAAGAAGATCCCATAGTAAAAAGATTAAATTATAAACTAACTTCGATTTCAAAATTAAAGTCGCATTCAAACGATGTAGTTCGTACAATTTATTGTAAAACTAACTATCATCCCTTCATTAATAAGAAAATAATTACCAACAATGGTTATTTCAATTCTAATTATCGAATATATTATTTACAATGCACCCAAAAAGATTTATTCCAGTTAGCTTACTCGAGTGCCACAGTGTATTCTGCATTTGGGATATACCTAGCATATACATTAGCAATGTCCTACTACGAGTATTGTTCTAAAGAGAATAGGAGTATTGGACCATGATGCCCAGATTTCGGTTTGTTAATAAATAAATTACAGAACATTAATTTATTATTACTCTCGGAAACTATGCCCATTGTGCTATATATACAGCTGAAGTCTGCAAATGTCTAGCGAAGCAATGTTGCGTTGGTATGGTTTAAACTGAATGGGGATGCTGCATGAGCAAGCGCTGTAAATAGAGACAATGTGAGCCCATTCATATATATGCAATTCAGTTTAATAATGGAAGAGAATAATAATTCAACCCAGTATTGGTGATGCTATATACTATATAGAATAAATAAATAAGGTTATGTAATTTTGAAGTATATCAATTTAATTTGGTCAAAGTGTAAATACATATATAAACTTGGTAAACTACAATTATTGAGAGTATTTATACATATGCGGTTATCAGAAGCTGTACGGAAGGGAATGTGATGACCAGCCTACAATGTTACCATCAATTATTTACACAACAGATGCGTATTGTGAAAAAAAAATCTATCATCCAGTAAACTTTAAAAAAAAACTAAATAACTATTGCATACTTCCGCATTTCCTCGTCGTTATTCCTTCAGTCATAGTCCATTATTGACGGAATATAATATCACATATATTAAGTATAGAAAGAAATATTGTTGGTAAATTGTTAGAAAGGTGCTATGTGAATAACAGAAAGAAAAACATTTGATGCACTAAGTAGATGAGAAAAGGTTTATAAAAGTAGCTTTCCTTTTTTTATCCCATGTAAGAGATCACACCGATAAACAAGAATCGACACGCCAAACTTACTAATTTGCGATTGTTGTGATTCAATATGACCGAGCGAATAATCAGTTTAACAAACGAATGGAATTACCTAGCGCACAGGCAAATAACCTTATAACCAATCCCCTTGCCGCATGTGAATTTTATGTTATGTTATAAGTTAATAAATACTCGATAAATCTGTCATTTATAGGTACATTATTTTTTTTGTTTATTGCACTTTCGCTACATCGCAAATTTACATGAAACAATTATTTTTACCTTTTCTTTTTTTAATTTATAATTTACACCTTTTACATTTATATTTATATAAGTACTTGAAAAAGCTTTGCAATAAAGCGAAACGTTGCAGTACTCATTCATGTTTTCAATATTTACGACCTAAAAATCAAAAGAAAAAGAAATTAAAAATTATATACATAGTGAAGATTTGAAGCTTTAAAATTATTCTTACCGAAACATCGTTTTTCATGTCAAGTATCCTAGAAAAACAGGCAAAACAAACGTTATTATATGTAACGTTACCCATTTCTCATGGTGAACCTACTGTAATTATTTACAGTGCGTGTTGAAAAAAATTGTCTTTTCACATTGACGTAATTGTATTTCCCTAAATAAAGTTTTCATGAAAAAAAACAACATTTTCACCCTCTAGGCAATCACATAAAATACAAAGGAATACCAACCAAACATGATTCTCAAATATGCCCAAAAAACACGAGCATAATTTAGTGTTTGTTTGACTGCGTAGGACTGGCGCAATATCATTATAAATATATGGGCATTCAAAAACAAACATTTCCATTCAGAAACGTTGAAAAATTTCGAAATTCCTTTTACAAGAATTGTCTAAAACGGTCGTACAGCTGACGTACGGTGGCTGCAGCGACATTTAACGTAAATATTTAGTCTGCCGCAGAAACGGAACAAATATCCCTTACATAAGTATGTCGATTTCCACAAATAAACGGTTATTCTGTCGGGTGCACCGTTAAGTGAGTAAGGGGAAATTTTGAGTGGATTCAATGAATATTTAATAGAAAGTAGATATTTATATAGTGGGATGTTTGCTTATAGACCTATTTCTCGTTTTAGAAAAAAAAAATGCTTTCAACTACAGTTTTATGGATATTATAAAATTTTAAACTATTTTTGGCCATAAATGGCGTCTCAAAAATAAATAAACAGGCCAGCTTTAAAACAATATGACGCACTTTATTTCATTTATCAATGGAAACACTAGGAAAATAATATGACTTTAGGTAAGTTACTATTTATCTATCTTCAATTAGAAACTTGGAATTTTTAATAATCTAGATGCAAACTTTTATTCAAGTGAAGGCGATCTATGCTTGCTTGAAGATCCACTAACCGATGGAACATTTACAAACGATGAACTTTCCAATTAATATACACGCCTCGAGTAATTAAAGTAGTGTATTAAAGGACTAGTTTCATACGGACAGTTTTATCAGACGAGTCTAAGTTTGAAAGCCGTTTAATTTTTCAAAGGACGAGTCTAGAAATGTTGTTTTTTCTAATTTGCACATTAATTAATCGCCTTTCTTCAATTTCAAGTATTTCAGTAAGAGTCCTTTATAAACCTATTAACGCACTAGTCCGTTCATAACTCATAATAGCGTTTCGACTATAGCGTTATTGTAACATCAAATTAGAAAAATACAGCACACCCTGCTTGTATAGTACCGGTTATATAGTTCATCTGTTGCCACGCAAATTTTCTTTAGTCCTGCGAAATTTCATTGGATTCACGGATATATTTTTTCAATGTTTTTAATATAAAATCGTTTACAACGTGTAAATCTGCTGTAACAAACAGATATTCCTAATCTTTAAGTAATTGGGCAAAAATGTAGACGTATATATGTCTACATTTTTGCCCAATTACGTTAGATGGAGTGGATTGGACCTTAGCTCCAAGATGACTGCGGTTATACACAAGGACAATTAGATCCGTGACAACATACGGAGCAGCAGTGTGGTGGCCAAAGGTACGGCAAAATGTTAGGTGACGTACAAAGGCTGGCGTGGTGCGATGAGATCGACTCCTACTACTCCAATCCATTCTAGATCTGCCACCGCTACAAACTTATATGCAGAGAACTGCTGGGCCTACAACATATAGACTTAGGCATAGTCAAGCACCCGTACACTGTTGAAAATATTACGGTGTTGGCGTTAATTTTGCGCTAGTCAAATATTTTAGTGTTGATTTTTACAAACTTTGCCAGACGAGTTGACTACATGTGTTTAATAGAACAGAAAATGACTAGAATTTCGTGTGAATTCTTTGTTCAGATATGAGGACTTACTATTTTTCTAGACATTCAGAAGCGTCAACCAATCAAATTTTTACCTCGGATAGAAATATAGAAACCCCACCTAATCTAATACGGTGTTGCATTATACGCACCAGGTACATTGCACGTGTATCTGTTTTCGGGTTTGTTTCTGCGTATTAACATATACAAACAAACCACCAAACGTGTATTGACCTGCAAAGTGTAACCTTGTGTTATTAAACGTTAATTCCAGTGTGCATAAAAAAATTCAACACCTTAAAGATGTATTGGGAACATCTATTTACGTAATTAAATTAAAATCATTTGAAAATTGGCACGTTTAGTTGAAACCAAAACTTTTGAATGAGTAGTTCTGCATATTTATAATTGAGAAAACGTCTTAAAGAGAGAATATTATAGCACTAAGAAATAAGAGTTGCATATTGAAAAAAAACGTCGTTTTTAGAAAAGGGGTCTTAAATCAATCAATAGATCGCATTCATTTCGTTAAACAGCTAGTAAATTTGTCTAGTCTAGATCAAACAAAATATGACTAAAAGCATTTTATAATTCCACGTGTCAGTTGGACAAAATAACCCCTTAGCAATAGACAATACCTGACTATCTTTGCTCGTCAAATTTAAACTCGTATAGTTCTCGACAAAATAACACGAAAAGAGTGTGGACCTCTCCTGACTATTAAATTAGTCAAAAAAGTGTTAAAAATGTCAACAGTGTAAGTAAATCGAACTATGAAGATAAACTTAAGGAGACATCCCTTAGGAGGATGCCAAGTGATACCATAGTTCAGAAATTCGACCTAGGTAGAAAGTATCATGTTATAATACCAGATAGGAAGAACTCGGAGAAAGGCACTCCGGTAAGAGCGGACATGAACTAGTATACAGACGACTGTAAAACTGACTATGGCGCAAGACTTAGAATATATGGAAAGAAGCCTAAGAAGGCCTTTTCTGTAGGCTGCAGCAATAACACGAAGTGCTTCAAGGAAATTAACATTGGTCTAATGAGGCGACGGAAAATCTGGTCAGGTAAGGTTCATCATCATTCGTTAGAACCAGTCCTGCCTTTGGCATTATCAAATGGCAAAAAAGAGTGACCAGGTCGGAGACAGCAAAAGAGTTCTTAAAGAAACAAAAGCCTGAATCTACTAAACACCTACTGAATAAAGCTAGTAAAATGCTAGTAAGTCTACTGACTGATTACTGTGGACTAAATAGGAATGTGTATAACATAGGCTCGGTAGATGACGCTATTTGCAGACTTTGCTAAGAGAAGGCAGAAACATCTGTTCCCACACCGTGCTAAGGCGATGATTTGCTGAGGACAAGGTTTCTAATAGTGAGCCTGGAGAACTCCACAGCTAACAACTACATAAAAGAACCGCTCTCAACGATGAAAGTATAATTAGGAGGGCAAAATGAGAGAGCGCCTGGTAGGACAAAAACTCTTGGTGATATATTTTAGAATATTGCCATAATAGGTGTGTTATAAATTGCGTACCATATAACTGGATCCATATTCTAATTAAATTCTAATTAAGAACTTATGTATTGTTTTTTGTCAGCAATTTTTTTTTGCAGTTTCCGTAAATAAAACCACACGTCTAATGTACAATTCCCATAATATTACAGTGTTTTGCCATGCGACTTTAAAGACGTTGATTATCAAAAATAAAGTGCGTGCCAAAAAAGTTGCAACACCTTCATTCATTCATTCATTCATTAGTTAGGGTGGGCACTTGAGCTAGGTGCTCATTGTACCATCCCTATTAATTTTCTTATTTCCACTCGAGCAGCTTGGTGTTCTCTATAAAGCCTAGTGTCCTGCCCAGTGGGGGCTTGAGAACCTTCGAGGGCTGCAATAGATCTCTCCCGAAATATTTTTGCCTGAGTACCTTCAGTTCCTCAAATGTGCAGATTACATGTAAACTCGTTTCCTCCTGTAGTTTGCATCTTCTACACCACGGTTCGGTTACCCGGTCTGTGTTGTATAGATGCTTTTTCAGGGGACAGTGTCCAGTTACCAACCCAGTAATGGGTTGTTTCTTTCTTTCTTACTGCGCCTGAGTAGATTATCAGAGAATCTGAGTAGGTTATCAGAGAATTTAGCATCCCTATCACAGTCCGCTTACTCTACCTGCCTGCGTGCCTGGTCTCTGTTCGGTATGGAGATTTTCACCTTTTCAGTGAAGATCATTTCGGGTGCCATGGTGTCACTGGGTATTTGCAGCAATGGCCCGTCCAGCATCGTGCCCGTAGTATAAGTGTGCCCTCCCACCCTGAAGTCGGGATGCCACAGGTGGTTGGCTTTCAGTCTAAGGATCGCATTCATTGCCTCTGCCCTTACATAAAGCTCCAGCGGAGGAGGCCCACAATGGTCTTTTGCAGCACCTTGAGGGAGCTGGGTCACAAAGCTGAAATTTTGGCAAGTTTCAAGTAGTAAATCATAACTACTAGTTTTCAGTAGTAAATCATAACAATTGCACAAAAAAATACCAATAATCAGGATATGCCCTATATCAAACATATATATTTATGCGCTGTCTAATTCTGCGAGACGTGCTCTGACTGAGATGATCAACGGCATTTTGTGGGATCTCATCCCAGGCTTGCTGTAGATGACAACGAAGTTCCTGTAAGGTGTTTGCTGCTCGATCGGGTTTAAATCAGGAGAGCGAGTAGGGCAGGAGAGAATTTTTACTTCGTCTTGGTGTATGAAGTTGATAGATGATTATCAGATACTTTTTACATGCAGCCAGTTGTTATGTGGCGATTTCAGCTTTGTGACTGACCTCCTTGAAGGTGTTGAATCTTTTTTGGCATGTAGTTTAATTCGAATACCTTCTATAATAATAGTGTTGAAAAATAGTACATGTTGCAACGCAGATTATAATTTATAATAGTTTTTTTATGAGTATAGGTCATAGTTTTACGTTTTTTACATGTTCGGCTTCAAATTATTTACACAATGAAATTATGCCTGCCTCTAAATCTACTTCAATATGAAGCAGTCCTCCAACGATTCAATGCTATTAAAAAATTACGCGCATCTCATAAATAAAACTTTACGTTGCAAGGAGTCAGTAAGATATAGTAATTTATAATCTTTACGAAAAGATGAGATCTAAAATTGGAATCCAGCGATAGGCTTGACGTTAGAACTGTTATTATTGAAATCTAACAGCAAAAAAAAAGAGTAGGGTTTGCAGTATGCGGTAAATTTGTTATGATCTCAATCTATTCGGTCAAGTAAAAGCAATAAATTAGCTATGCGATAGGATAGAAGTAGTAATTTTGGGACTATAAAAGATAGTTATTGGCAGACAGAGTTGCCAACTTAATTGCAAAATTTCCATCCACTGGACAGTTCACTCTACACAGAACCAAGTTGTAGAATTATAACTGCTTTCACGAAATGAATTTGTGTTTTGCTAGTTCTTTTTTATAGGAAAAGTTTTTATTAGTTTCATATTCACGGAGGATATTCGCAACAGGTTACACTGTTTTTTTCCCCGTTTTTTTTTACTACACTTTTATCTGTGTTGTGCGTCGGTGTTGATACTGCTGTTGTTTAACTAAGGAATTTAACGACCCCACTCATGCTTTGGCTTCAAATTTTATATCACGTGCAAACTGCGCGATTAAAATTACGACCGTACATAAAAAGCACGTTAATACTGAAAATAATAGAGGCCCTCGTATAATGACACACTTTATTAAAACCACATGTGGAAGGCAAAGTCTACAATACACTTACACACACGGCAGTGTATAACAAGACCCTCGCTCATTCTCTTCGGTTTGTGCGTATATGTAAAAAAAAAATACAAAGCCTAACACGCAACGTAATACAAACGCACGGGTCATCATTTTGAGCGCCTTCAGACAGTGCTATCGTTCAGGAGATAACCCCTTAAGCAGACGTCTTAAACACTTACAGATAAGATATTTCGTTTACCCCTAAATTTATACATTCAGGGCTATAAATATAACCTCCGCGCACTGTTCAGTTCCCTTATATTCTCGTCCCAAGTCCGAAATCTATGCAGCGATTCCTCGAAGCGGATGTATAACTTTTTTCTTCTCACCACTCGGTTTTTTTGCTGTCGAATTGAACGTATGATTTATCGGCAAAGTATAACTGTCAAGTGTTCACGCATTAGGTGAGTAAATTATGACGATTATGTTGGGGCGAAATCCCATTTTATTATCATCTTATCTTAATAATTTAACCCCTTAATAGGCGGTGGTGGATGATGTGATATCCACAGAAATTTATTACCAATTAAGCCACCGCAGTTAAAAATGCATTCGTAAGGGGATTTAGTGGAGTTCGCGCGCATTACCGAGTGCGAAACGCCGTAATATCGTCTTGCACATTACGAAAGGTCGTTTTAATTCTCTGCTTTATGTCGCCATGGGAATTTATATTCAAATTTACCGGTTCTCTATTCCTAGAGAAGTATAGGAATTATCCTCGTACCATTGGCATATATAAATTTACTGCTTTTTAAAAATGTGCACCCGCAAATCATGATTAAGACATTTTTGGAATGCATAAAAATGATGGTTTTCTTCATTTACCAATAGGAGCTTACTTTTTATAACTAAGACTATTCCCATAGTATTTATCAGTAGCCTTCTTAGCCTTGATTTTATGAGAGATTCCATTCCTGTTCACTTGCAAAAGATTTTTGATTTGATTTTAATTTTTTTCGTGTGACGTTTTGTATATCTTGCAGTCTGTAAAAAATATCAGATCTTGAAAAGTGTAAAAAAGCATGCATTAATTCTGAAGCATATCCATATAATTATACAGAATCCAGGACGGTCACGATCTAAGTTATCAACAATGATGATACTGTTAATTCTGGTGGTAAGTATTTATTAATGCAATTTACAATTTCGATCCATTTTTATTTTATAAATTCCAGTGTTACAGCCACTTTCTTTCGCGACAATTAGTAGTTTTTTTGCCACGTCAAATGCAAACTGACTTATCAGCTTTTCCCAGCGTTTCCTGTACACACCTTTCCAGAGTAAATCAGATACTAGATCTAGACCAACGAGTAGTGAGCAGAGAATAAGCTCCTACCATATGTGTAATCTGTATTATGTAACTTAGAATAAATATATCCTGAGATCCAAAATGATTGACCTAATCCTACACTACTTTCCGCTCTGTGCAAATCAATATTTACATCCAAACACCGTTATGAAGTTAGTAGTACAGCGTTTTCTACTATTTTACTGTCAAAATTCCACATAGGCGTGCGTTTCGTGTGTAAATTTTGCTTGTTGCTGTTTTCATCGTGTTTTGTCGTTAGTTTTCATATGCTGTTTTTCTCAAGTCTACGCCTTCTTTCAAAATGCCATTTGGTGAACGAGGTGGTGATGGATAATGAAAATACTCAGCAATGTTTTAGAATTTCTAAAAATAAATTTGCCCAGGTACAAATTGATAACGAAACTATCCTTTCACACATTAATTGTTCATTGCTTTAGAGAAATCAGAAGTGTTTTGAAGGAAATGTGATCAAAGGTATACGTACTCGTTTGGATCGCAGCTTTGAAAAACCACTACGAGAAACTGCACAACAAACCAATAAAAATACATACATATACTAAATGATGTAATGAAAAGTAACATGAAATTTTTTGTAGGTTTATCTTATGAATCAGTTCAGAAAGTAAGAAAACAGAAACTCATTCTGATCATCCATATAAAATTTCTGTTGTGCAGCAATTATTATATCATTAAATTTTGGGAAACGTATGGAATATTGTAATTGGTTCAATACAAATTCAAAGAATGATGTGCGTACGTTAGGGAAACATTTTCCAAAATTTTTAGGTTATATTATATCTTTGTTATAGATTAATTAATGACTGAAAAGCATCTACTCATTATTTCCCATTTAGTAAATTATGAAGAATGTCTGATATAAGTTACGATATTAGGTGAATGTGTATTTTTTCAATATACATTATTTAAATGTTCTATATCTTTAATTAAACCTGGTTGTATTTGTTATCAGAAATATAGTGTTTTGTAAAATGTTTATTACTTTATCTTTGAGCAGGGGTTATTTGAATGCCTATGTTACGTATTTTTGTGCACAACTCCGGTGACATTAGTGTATATTAAGTTGTACAGGCACCAACAAACAAGAATGTCCGCGCTACTGCGTTTTATTAGCTAACTTCATTCGAAACAGTGGATGTAAATATTGATACAGACTTCGCAAAAAGTAGAATAAGATCAGGACAATCTTATTCGATCTCACGATATTTTTAAAGTGTATTACTACTAGATACAGTCCCTTGAAACGGTAAGTATCATTCTGACAACCTGAGTTATGCAAATTGACAAAGTCGTTTCATTATCAACCAAATCAACAAATTCTATTTCAGTTGGGCTATTATAAACAAAAAACTGGGAATATGTCATTTATATTCAAACATACATATTTGAAGAAATTGTGATTTTAAATTATATTTATAAAAATTGCATTTACCCAAATTCTGAGCAACTTTTTCCAATTTGCCGAATATCATTCTATGCACTGCTCAGCTTCCGATCTGGATCTTCTTCTGGCCGACGTTTCGTCCTCAATCGCAAGCAACACCTTCAGGGACGCTGCGGTTGACATGAAACTTCCAACTTTTTTTTAAACAATCGCAGGTCAACAACAGCAGCAGTCCTGAAAATTTTCCTTGCGATTGTAGACGAAATCTTGGCCAGAAGAAACTCCAGAACGCGGTTCCTACCCGGAAGTCAAGAGGTATATAGTGCAGACAACGAACCTCACTTTTTGTGGATGCGTTCTTGGAGGCGCAGCAATCTTCATTCTTAAAGCTCCATCAGGGAAAGATAATTCTTGTGACCACTCATTCTAAAGGTATTTTAATTCTCTTTGCGAGAACATGTATCCAAAAATCATTAAGCCAAAAGTGCATAATTTGCAACTTGAGTAATAAAATACGATTAGAATGAAATGGTTTTTATTTTACTTTATTAAATGTTCAAAATGATGACTTATCAATAACATAGACTGAATTAATTTTATATTTCAGGTAAAAAACTATTTAAATGTCTAATAGGATCACAAATGTGAACGGATTCAATACTTTCCCAAAATGATTTTTTTTCCGCACCTGAACCACTATGCGCCATAGATCTTGCATAAATTAGAGCCTCTAAAATAGTGATAGCTTCAGCAGTAAAAACACTGGCTCCTGGGTCCAACTTACGCACAGCCTCTTTTCATCTTTAGATCCGTCAGTGAATATAACCAGTGAATCTGTTTGGTTTTCCATAATGGATTTAAACAACCGGTTATCATGCATGGGATGCTTCCACAAAAATTGGCGACTCTTTCTTAATCCAATATGTATCAATGAGATCTAGTTTGCTTAAGTCAGCAATTTTACCCAAAGTTTGTGTTAGATTAGTTTTCTTCAGTTTAAGAATATACTAGTCACTAAAAATTCTTTTCTTAGAATTAGTGGACACTCTCCCGCTTCAATCTGCAGCGCCTTAATCGGAATGGATTTCATGGCGCCCACACAGAGGTTGAGGGCTTTATTCTGAACTATGTCTAATCTTTTTGAGTTGTTTTTGTTGATATAACCATATATAACCCAACCATAATCTAGAACTGATCTAATATAAGATCTGTATTGCTATGGAATCAGGAGTATGAAATATAATTTAGTCATTTAAAACAGGTTTCAAAGCCAAATGAAAAAGTAATTGAGAGTTGAAGCGCGTACTCGGTTGCCTACTTTACGGGCAAATTTTCAGTTTGCTAAGAATGACTATAATAATGGACCATCTTAGCAATAGGTGCTAAGTATAGCCTTAATTATAATGTAAATTTCGGCCAGAATACCATTCCATGCTATTGACCGATACGGGGGCCCGTCGAACCGAAAGTCCAACCTGCTTCCAGAGAATTGCCTGTCTGTCTGCTTAGAGTGTTTCTAATATTTAAGGGTTGCCTTCAAAATCACTGAGATGGTCTATGATGATGATTCGTAACAAATATCGATAACCCAGATTATAGTTCTCTATTAAATTTAGTTTCTGATATTTACGGGTAGATGGCTCTGAATTCTAAATTTAGGGTGAGTTTGATAACGTCACTTTAAAAGTTTAAAGTTACTTTAAATTAAAGTTCCCATAAATAATACACAGACTTTTGTTAAAGTACTAAAGTGACATTTATTATGAAACCGGCCCTTATTCTTTTTATTTTGACAGTTCTTTAACCTCATTCATTTAAAGTGCCAGGAAAGTTTGAAAAGGTATTTTTGTATTAAATAAATTGTTTTATATAGTATTAACGATTCCAACATACGCACCTGTGATTTAAGATCCTCAAAAGTGGTAAAACATAGCATTTTGGTAAAGAAATAAAGCGTTAAGCTTGTTTTGTGTTGAAACATTTTATTATTTGTACGTTTGGTGTTTACAACGACATTTGACAATTACTATTGTTCAAATTTTAATAATCCGAAAAGGGAGTTTGGGGGCGCGCCCGTTAAGTAACCCTATTCGTTGGCAAGCGCCTGGATTGCTGTTGTAGCAGGTGATTTGGTGCTTTTAGAAGTGTCCCGTGCCACCTAGCAGGTAGGAGATCACCATTCACAGTATTCTTTCACTTATCAGATAGGTCATTGGGTGGATAAAAACTACTGTATTGTTTCATTTGATTTTTATTGAAAAAAAAAATTGTTATACAGACAAATAAAGTATAAATAAATTGAAAACCTGAATTTAAGAATAATATTTAGTTGTACTGAACTAAACAAAATTAAAATTTTGAAATCCCGGGCATTTTGTTCTGAAAAACAGAGCAGTATATACACATGGATATACTAAAATCAGTTCCCCAATCGACTTTCGTAATGCATCGCATAATATTATGCTTTGACAAACTTCAGTTACGTAAAGTTCGAAAAAAAGAACACTTAAAATAAAACTAATTACTTTCTGGCAGGCTAATTCAACCAACAAAAGTGACCGTGAAATATACTCCAACCAATTTCTAAACCATGAAACTTAGAAAGATTCGTCGGAATGAATATTGCATGATGGGCACTGAGCTTTCACTTTAAGTCAGAGCTTCCACGATTGTTTACTTTTCGCGATGGATCCAGAATAATTTGCCGTTTTATACAGCAAGCGGCTTACGAAACAACAACAAAATTCTTCTTACCCGACCGGTTGTTAAGGTCGATAGGAAAACAATCGCTCCGATTCCGAAGGACCCTTGTTTACGCAGGCCTAAAGATCCACAGCTTGCGGCGTGTATGTTACTTGCGTTCGAAAGTTGTCCCACGTAATCAGAAAGATAAATAGGACAACGGTTTAAGGGCTTAATAATAGTGGAGAGCCGGTTAAACTGAATGAAAAGTGGCGAAAATGCTAAAAAAAAAATCTATTTGGAATACATTTACGAATTATAAAGGAGTCATTTCACTATCTATTCGTTCTAATCTTTCTAAAAGCTGTCCGTGGTAATGTTTTATGCGTGTCGTGCTGGATGCCTACAGGAACAAAAGAAATAAATTCAAGACACGCCAGATCGATAAATTAGATATCCAGAGTTCCCAAATAAATACGGAAATAACATGAAAGAGTTGTTGATGTAGGCCGGCGCCGACTGACAAATTCAACTTTTTAAGTTCCTAATAGTAGATATTTCATTTGGAGCGACGTGCTGTCTGTTTTTCTTTTTGACTTTTCGTCCGTTTTCTCCCTGTCTCTCTCTCTCTTTCCCTTTTTCTTTTCGTTTTCTGTACGGGCTGCATATATATTTTTTTTCTTCATTCGTTTGGCCCCGCTGCTTTCGGCTCGGGCGGACGACGATATTTCGGTAGACGGACGTTATCGAGCTGCACACTTAATTAAGCCCGAATAACGTCAAAAAGTCGTAAAATATTTTACTGCGTTGCGTTGTGTTTTGTGTAGGTAAAACGCACCAACGACGAAGAAGAAATAAACCCCACTAATTAAACGATAAAATCCGACCTTTAATTAGTCTCTTTACACTTTTAAAATTCCAGGTAAAAATTGGTGTTTATACACCTAAGGTCAAAAGTTAGAACACATATTGGATATTTTAATAAGAATAATATATGCAGGTGTACCATTCTATAAATACACAACAGTACATCACATCACTTGTATATCATATGCTATAAATGCGCTCTAATCTGAACAAAAAAACCTTAAACGGTACAAAATATATTTTTAAATGAAAAAATTTTCAGTTTATTTTTGAATTTTGTATGGGTTATCGTAAATTTCAATGCACTGGAATTTACTAAAATATGTGGCTGCTGTCAAAGCAATTTTTATTTTCTATTTATATCTTTTTTTGAAGATCATTACAATTAGCTTTATATTAACTGTATGCTAAAGATTTTGTATATTTCCTTGCAAAAGACACACCTGCCAAAATTAGACATTGATCTTTTTGAATGACGAAAATCCTTGAATTTTCCAGAGGAGAGATTAACAAATAGAAGAGTTTTTAAATGAGAAAACATATCATAGTAAACTGAAAGAGTGGCTTCGCTGTTAAAATGCTCAGCATAGCTTTTCCGACCAATACCCGACAAAGATTTTCAAGAAATTTTGTAATCCAATTTCCAGCTCAAGAAAAGTGCCTCACTTAAGTTCTTATAAGTAATATAGGTTCCTCGTCAGTGAACTGAATATTACTGCCTAGTATATTGATTTTAAATTATACAAATTATTTTTTTTTTTGATATTGTCGACGTAAATAAAAAAACTTTCATTAGTTTTTCAATTGTCAAAGGCTTCTGATAGATCCAGTATCCCAATAGTTTTCTCACCTTCTTCTAAACAAATAATAATAATTTATTCCAGCAACTGAGACATCGCTCGTATTGCAAATCTTCGCTTCACATTATGTGCATGAATATTCTGACGATTTATATATTACCTAAAAGCTTTTTGAGGAAAAGAATTTGAAATACTAATGCTTCTAAGAAAAAGAAAGAAAGGCGTTTGCTATTGAGTTTTTATCTTTTTATAAAAGTATAAAAACACAATTTTACACTCAATTTTAATGTAATATTTAGTATTAATGTAGGTCATTATTACTTCTTGCTCCATGTAGCTGTCAAAATGACAGTATAAACTATTTGATAGCTCAGCTAAAGCTTGCCATCCTTTTTTCTTTAAAGAAGCTCTTTTCAAAGTATTTTATGCTGTCACTAGATGGATTATCAAACTGCCAAAATAAAAAAACACTCCATTCAAAGATATCTTAAGGTGTCGGATCTGACAATTGTGGTGGTCAAGGTATTGGATCACCCCTGCTAATTCAAAGGTGAGGAAAAATATTGTTCAAGTAATCCCCAAAAGGTTTCTTCAAGATGGGGCCTGTTTCGTCACACGTAAAAACATATTTTGCCGGAGATTTAGAGACACGTCATTCAAAAATTCTAGATACTATTGCTGCAGAAAATTTGCATTTAAGTGATACGGCAAAATATTAATAGACTGGTGTAACTGGCAGGTAAATTCGACGTTAAGCGGTCTCCCAAATTAGGTACTTCTTTCACCCTAAGTTCAAACAAAATAGGTCCTAAAGGACAGGACCGGATTACCAAAACTCATAAAGTTAACAACCGAAAGAAAGTCAGCTTACCAGTGACCTAAAGATGATGTCATTAAACTAAATGGATGGTGGCTTACGCCACTGTCCCTTTTCAGGAAAATATCGATGCAACGAACACTTCTCATGGCAGTCCCAGGTAAAACAGAAAATGCACTCGATACTGGAGGTTCCTCACTTGACAATATCCCACAACAAACGTGGTAACTAATAAAACTTTCACGGAGCGACCTAACAGAGCGTGTGTGATGTTAAGAAGCCTGTGTGCGTCTCCTCGCTTATCAAGCGGACGGATACGGAAGATCACGACTAAAGATGCGTTGGAACCAGCAAGAAGTACGAAACTTAGCTGCTAGAGGGCGTTGTAGTGTTGAGTATTTTCCTGTGACTGATCACATTATTCATTTCATATTCGTTATAAATTGATATCCCAGGAAAAGAGAGAAATCAAACTAATTAGAAAAGCGATGTTTCCCAACTTTTGTAATCAAGTGTAGATCGTCCCTAAAGCGACGGTCAAACACACGCATCGCCGTCACAAAAGAGAGGACGGCCGAAAGGTAAGCAATTAATACGAATAACGTTGTCTGTGGCTTTTTTACGACTCTTATGTTAGAAGGTATACGAGAGTTCGGCGATGCTCTCCGGGCGTATTGATGGATCCGTATGATTAGATCCGAGTGTCGGCATTCCCTAAGATAGGGATTATTTCCCTCCTTAAGGTAGACGACCAGTTAGTTAGTCGGAGACAAACGACCATTCGCAAAGGTTAGAAGAGTTTATTGGTCGAACGTAATACAATTCGGAGAACGTGTTGGCTGGGAGCGCACATCAATTTTTGATAGAAATCTTCCAAGAATCTTACTAGGGTGAGTTTAACATTGATTTTTGTTTCTTTCCTTTTCCGCGGATGAAGCTTTCTATGCCAGAATCGGGGCTGCTAGAATATAGATAGGTTTCATTTCATTTCCGAATGGAATATAAAAATAAATATTCCGAAATGTTACGTTATCGGAAATGGCACTTTCGGGTTATATCTAATTAATTGGATTGTATGGAAGAGACACGAGCTTTTAGCCGAAACGAATCTGACAACCTCTTACAAGTGGATATAATTAGTTCGGCTTTTGGCCACCGCACATCTTTCACTTATCTAATTCCTCAATGGGCCGGAACAGATCGAATTGTATCGCAACCGCGGATGGGGCAGACACATCAATCTCTCGCATGAGAACTCAGGCAGTGCAAAGGACAGTTTTGGGGCGTGTGTACTGTATACATGTACAATGTCGGGATATTGAGTCTCCACCCTGTCAAGTTCGTTACTAATTGCCGACTAAGCCGGAAACTAAGAGCGTATTGTTCCGACAATTCAAACGGACGCGACTCAGGAGCCCTTTGGAAATGCGATTTGTTGGGTATGACTGCAGTCATGTCCTCTCGTCTATTGATGTCATTGATGTTCGGAGATTAATTCATATGATGCAGAAGATGCAGTGCGGAAAGCGGTACGCAGTTGCTAATACTATTAATGTATGTAATGCTTACATAATCTAGGTATATGAATATCACGAGTACATCATTTAAATATTAGGTGATTCAACAAATCAACGTCACAGTTTCTGTATAGAATTGATTAAAAATTTTTACATGTATGTATATCAAAATGTTTAATAACTTAGCACCATTATTACCCTCCACAGTCATTGATCAATACGCATTGTCATAACATTTCCTTTAACAATTTGTTATCTTTACTTTTATAATAAACCAAACTGATTAAATATTTATCATTATAAAATTAAATCGTACACAACAATAATTACTGATTCAATTTTTTTGCCAACTTTTTAGGTCAAATGTAAATAATAAGTTACCTTAAACCTTAAGCAATCCAAATAATATAAATAAGAATGCAAATTATGTATCACTTCTATATTGTAAAATTAGTTTTAAATAAATGATTTAGATGATCTGTTCATCTGAATAATGTTTAATAATAATATAATATTGAATAATCCTAGACGATACTCTTTAGGTCAATTCTCTACTTTCCATGCGATTCACTTTTTTATTTGCAATGTTTTCTCTAGAAAGGATTTATAGCAAATATAATATATTTTCCTACAACTTCCTGTCAAATAAGTAAAGCAAGACCCCTAGACTCTTTTTGATTGATAACTGTCCTTTTTCAAACACATCAGTTATTCTGCAGTCACACTGAGAGAAATATCCTTTTCATTTAAAAGGAATTGCATTAAACCAAAAGATTTTGCGTTTTCTATATGGCCAACATGATTTGCTGTTTCATTGAAAAGGAATATAATTTTAAATTCACGTATTGCTTCGGAAATAATATATTTATCGTTGAAACAGTTTATTCTTTTAAGTTAAAGATATTGATAGTTGATTCAAGTCCTCTTTATTTTGAATTTGAAAACTATGCAGATTGGTAGAAAACCGTAAGCATTTTGATTCAAGAGGTTTTTCCTTTTCTTATAACATTTATTCATTTTATACTTAGAGTAAACACAACAAAATGCCGTGATCATTTTTAATCGCAATGAAAATTATTTCCAAAAACCCATACACTAAGGAGGGATTTGCCCTTAGAATGTTGTAAACCCTAAGTAGTATTGGGAGTTGGTCGCAGTGACCATTCTAGCACTCTATTGTGCCGTTAAAGAAATCGTTGTTTCAATGGGATGACTCCTATCAGATGTTCTGGTAAATATACCAGATTAGTATGTACCGATTGTAATTTCCAGCCTATTTTGTGCGAAATATTATCTATTACTGGAATGAAATAGGAAATGCGCCATCTATGTGACAATTTCTCTACTATACATAAGTATATCTGCTCATGTGGTGTATGGGGAGAAAACTGTTGTACGAAAATAAATGCGATATTTATTTTTACTGCCATGTAAATATTTAGTTAAACTAATAAATACTGCGCTAGCTTCAAATAAATCTATTAACCAAATTATTTGTTTGATTGAATACAGGAATATTTTTAATATTCCTAAATTAAATAATAATTTAGTAACTGTAACCAAATGCATGAAAAATGGTTGAAAACAACAAGAAAACCTTCAAACACTATATGCTACTGTAAAGTTCCTTGGCTTATAAGTAAATCAGCATTAACTGAAAAGATTCCAATTATCTCTGAAATTTCTTTAACCTCGCGCGAAAAATATACACTTTTGTTCATTATTCTTTGTGTATCTAAGACTTATGTACGTGGGTATGAATAAAACTAAAATACTTCCGCGTAAAAAAAGCACCAGCTTGAATACAGGTGCTTGCATTTTCCGTTAAAAGGCAAAAGTTTTAAATCATTGTATAAAATCTATAAGTTTTCCTGTTCATAGTATAATCGTAACTTTAAGTTGATTAAATTGATTTTTTTAAAAAAAAAAAGCAATTTAATATACTCCTAAACTTCCACACATTGATGGTTTCCAATTGCCTAATTTATCTCAGTAAACAACGCTTTTTAAACTTTCTAGAAAACATAACTTTGAAGTTAAGTACAGTTACTATAATGCTACCAATTTTAGAAACATCGATTCTGGAAATTTAAGAAAATTTATAGCATTTTCACTAGTATTATAATTTACAAAATTTTCAAAAGAGCAACCCCCAATCTCCTTTATATAACACCTTTGCTTCCTAACATCTGTATGAAGCATTATCGTAAAAGTATAGCATCCAAGTAATGTCAAGTTATTCTAATACGATCCTGAGGATCTCATCGTAATATTAAAGTAATCACCACAATTTACGATAATGACTAAATATCTCAACCAACCGCTTTTCGCTACCATCTCCAATTAAATATTCAAAAGACATCAGAAAGCCCTAAGACCCTGGGACGATGTAAACGTCTCTAATCCCCATTTCCTTTATTTAGCGTCTAATCGAACGAATCGTTTTCATAATGCCGTTTATAAATTGGTCTCGGGTAGCTAATTAAATACGATTACTGGCCATTAAAATTAAGCTGAACGACTCCTTTAACGATTATTGCTGGTACTTGTTGTAACACACACGAATCTGTCGTTATAAATACATATATTACATGTTGTAATATTCGTATACATAACTCCTTGTATATGCCAATAATATTTTTATTAATTACTTGCGGTCGTAACATGAGATGAGCTACAAAGTATAAAACTTATTATTCAGTTTCTAGTATGAGAGTATACGGAGAATTTTATGCGTTTATGCGTCGGAAATACGCTTTAGAAAATCATTTACATAGGTATGCGCGTGCATCATATTGCTTTTATGCGCTTTCCGACACAAGCAATAAACGTGTAAGATAAATCGTCATTAATATATTTACACTTAAAACTTAATTATAATGAACTTTGGAATAAATATGCATGCAATTACCATTGACATTAATGTCATGAATCGATATCAAGGTATAAAATAGGGTTCGAGACATATAGTAGAGTTTTATCTAATTACATGTACAAATTAGTAGTTATATTTATCTAGTTGTTTACGCAGATATAGATGTTAGAGGCTTCCATGCCGAATTCATGGTCGTTCCAGCACAGACATCCATGGCAAATATTTCCACTTTCGGAAAACAGTTGTTAAGTCAACTTAACCTCAAAATTCAGTTCTATAGATTCTACTATTTTTTTAAAAATCCAGAAACTTAAAAGCTATATAATGAACTTACCACAAATTAAGCGTAAGTCAGGTTAATAACTCATTCCCTGAGGCCACAATATAGCTTCTCCAAAAACAACCATGGTGAGCTTCAAAAAAGTTACCAAAAATTCCAACTCTGCGTTCTTATTTAATTAAGAATATATCTATACAGTACTACACTTGGTACCACACACTATTCAATCTATAAGCCTTCCACTTGCATATAATGTAAAATATCTAGGCGTCATATTTGATAAGACCCTAACCTGGAATCCACATTTGGAAAAGCTTGCTCACAAAGCAAGGCCATTCTCATGAACTTGCCGAAGGTTTTCTGAGAAATCTTGAGGGCTAGCTACAAGGTTGGCTACTAGCTTTATATAATGGTAATATGCCCGTCTATAACCAATAGAGGTATAGCTTGGTAGCAGAAATTCGTTCAAAAGGTTGCAAGAATAACAGTCATAGGAGCAATATCTTCCTCTACGTTAGAAACTTTTTTGGGTTTACCACCTTTGGCATACAGTGAATGAATGCCTCATACTCATATGTGTGGTTAACAAGCTGCTGGAGTTGGTTGCTTCCGACAGGCTACTGGGAATGCCATAGGACATGACGTCATGTCCTATGGTAAGGAAGCATTGAAATATATATTGCTTATTAGTCTAAGCAATATATATTTCAATGCTTCCTTTTTAAACAGAGAAGAACGGGAATGCAACGAGAAAACACTGACACAGATAGATAGACGCCTACTGATATATTAATGGCGATGGTTGGATTTTTTTGCTGCAATCGAAAAATTAGAAAATATTATAACCTTGGACAACACACAACGATTTTTAAGGCTAAAATCTATGCCATTGACATGTCTGCTACAGAGATTTTGAATAAAAACATCAGGCACAAATTAATGAAAATTTTCAGGAACCATCAGTGAGAGCACTGAAAGCAAATAAATGCAATTCGATGATGTTCTGGAGCTATAAAAATACTCTAAATATGGGCATTCACTCACTCCGGAAATGAGGTAGCGAAAACCTTTGCAAAAACGAGTGCTGTGGAGCAATTTCAGAAATTAGAATCTGTACATTAGCATGGCACCTATGGTAGCTGAACAACAAATCAATTTCTGGATAAAACAGAAATTGACAGAATATTAGTATAATTGGCCTGGGTTGATACATGCGAAGCAATAGATTCCAATTTCATTCAACAAGATTTTTAACCTCTTTAAGAACTTACTAGACACACTTTCAGATAACAACCGTTCTATAATATAGTGGCCACGTTGTACGGGACGATTAATGAACCCAAGCAGATGCTGTATCTCCTAGTTTAATTTGTATACTACATCGTAATATATAGCTTTTTTTTAATGTGGGTCTCATCAAAATAAACACTAAAATTAACATTAACAGATCTTATCCACGATGGCGCATTTCTAGTGATCCTATGGTGGAGATTTTATAATTCTCTTCTTAAACTTAGTTAACATACTTAGTTTGTAAGCAACGAAAGCATTTTTTCTATTTTTAAAACGAAGGAGAGTATTTTCAATACTATACTTGAAGAAAAAAGTATCCACACGATGCAAGAGAGAAGATATCGGGTCGTTCACTACTAGGAACCGATACTTTTTCTCTCTCTTTTGCTCAGGCTTAAATCGTTCTGATACTTTTTCCTACAAGTCTACACATCATAATCTTATCTATAAGGCCTGTTACCAATCTACTACAGCTAGCTGACAATATTTTCGGTTTTAACCTCGAAATTTTTCGAAATAGTCCCTGACACAATCAATATGCGCTTATTGCTTTATTGAAAATTATACTTAAATGTTGATTCAGTTCAATCCTTAGCTAACTATGAAGCCAAGATATTCCAAAATTCCTCTTACTGACAGGAAGAAACAACTATTTGAAGTTCTTTGTTCAGAAGGCAATTTGATTTGCGTATGTGTCGACGAGACTAGAATTAACTTGATAATGCTTCCCCATGGCTTTAGCAACCTTGAATTCTTCGTAACCCAGTGTATTGCAAGCTTTCTATGTTGTTCTTGAGAAGCTTATTTATTATCTATTTCAAGCCTTCCAAAGAACTCATCAGCCACATATACAGGACGAGTTTCTTATCTTGAGACAACGGAATATCACTAAAATACTGCATCAAATCAAAAAAAGATCTTAATAAGATTTATTATAATGTAGGGGGCTCACTGAATGGTGCCGAACTCGATCCCTCACCTAACCCCCCTACCCTCCCCCCCAAAGTGGGAGGGGGGAAAACTTTGAAATCTTAACAGGAACCCCCGTTTTGTATTGCAGATTCGGATTCTAGGCCATCAAGTATGTAGTTTTTGTTTGAAACTTTTTTTCGATTCGTAACAGATTGCGCTGTAATCGCGAAAAGCATGATTCTGAACGTCTAGAAAAAAATACACAAAAAGAGAAGCATAGCGATATTTCGTTTTTTTTTTATTTTAACATAAACTAACATTTCAAAAAGCCATAGATGTAAATCATTTCAATTCTCTCTTGTAATGTTGTAGCCTCCATTACTGTTCAAATATTGAACACTAATGAAAACTTTTTCCTAATTAGATTTAGAAAATTCTTTTTAGTTGCCAATTTAGTTATACTTGTTAATTTTTTTTCAGATTTTAAGTAGTATTTAGCTTTTAATTTTCTTTTATTGCGGTTCATTTAATTTACTACTATTTTGTCTTTTTTATTACTCATGCATGTTTGTTTTTTTGATTTATTTAATTTAGTTTTAATTTACGGTAATTTAGCTTTTAGTTAGGTATCTAGTTGAGTTTAATTTAATATTTTCGTTTCATTATTGTAGATTTTTTTGACTTGTTATACACATTTATTTGTCTATATAACAATAAACTACTACTACTACTAACTAACTTGTATTGGATTAATAATTAATAATCTAAATGGGGATCGGACAATGTGTAAGAATTCACAGCTTGTCAAGTACTGAATAAGGTACGGTTTGCGAATTGCGAATAAATAAATGTATCGAAGTGAAGGGGCACAGTTTCGAACACATGGCTTTTTAAAATGTTAGTTTATGTTAAAATAAAAAAAAAAACACAAAATGTTTGCTTGCTTCTCTTTTTTGTGTATTTTTTCTAGACGTTTACAATCCTGTTTTTTTGCGATTACAGCGCAGTCCGTTACGAATCGAAAAAAAAGTTTCAAACAAAAACTACATACTTGATGGCGTAGAATCCGAATCTGCAATAGAAAATGGGGGTTCCCATTTAAGATTTCAAAGTTGTCCCCCCTCCCACTCTGGGAGGTGAGGTGGGGGATCGAGTTCAGCACCATTCAGTGAGCCCCCTACATTATAATAAATCTTATTAAGATCTTTTTTTGATTTAATGCAGTGTTTTAGAGATATTCCGTTGTGTCAAGATAAAAAAAAACTCACTCTGTATATACTAACATATGATGGCTTTTATAAATAATGTTCCTGTTTCATTTATTCCATTCTCCTTAACAATTTTTCAAACATTATGTAAAAGAATGCTAATAAAGGGCCTCCTTGCCACAACCTTTTTTTTATATCAAAGAGCTTTTTATTATTGACTCTAAACAGTTGGCAAATACATAGGTTTCATAAAGTAAAAAGAAACTCCACGCAACGTAGTTTCATCACATTAAGCTTTTTGCCATGTTTGCTTGCGCGGGTAGAATATTTACTTCAGAAGGAACGCTGAAACGGAACAAACAAAAATCTGAAAAAAAAATTCAGTATTGCAAGTATTAACATGCAAACACAAATCATAACGTTGTGGGGATATTGAGATAAAATCAATGGCTTCGGGGGTTAAACAATAACACTTGACAATTCTAATTATATTCATTAAACCCATTTAATATATAGCTGGCTGTCCTAATCCTGCAAATACCATGTAGTTATGCGCCATTTACGAAGTACCAGCAATAAACCGACAAATAAACACGACTTTACCCAACACAATGTAAACTTTCTGGCAATAAAAGCTTAAATTTAAGTGTTCCGTATGTACCTACGTGTGGCCAAGTAATTATACGCTTAACTAATTGTGCCCGTTCGTTTTAGCGCTTACGATTATTATTTAAAGACTAATCCTCCTGAAATACAGCCCCGGACCCTGTTATTACCTTAATAAGCCCGTGGGTCATAAAAATCACCGCCAGCTGCCTTTGTGGCCGAAGACGAATGTCATTACGCTTCAGTTGATGTCGAAATAAATGAAGTTTCCATAGGCAGAACTGGGAGAGAAGCGTTTTAGGAGGGCACTTCAATTGTACTTCGCTTAATTGCGAAAGAGTTTGGCGTAAAGTTTTGCGGATGAACTTTTTCAAAGGACCGACTGTTGTGGTCGTTGAGGACTCGCTGAGAGGTTCTTTTTGTCGCGTGGAAAAGTTTCTCGGCGGCTTAATATCGCGTCAATGGTTCTTCGAATATTACATAATAACTCATCGCTGAAATGAAGGCAATTAATGAGATCACGTAGGCTCCTGAAGCATCAACCTAACAATGGATTTCTGTTTGTTGTTTGTCAAAAGGGAACATAATGGTTAGTTACAAGTTGCAAAAAGTATAGAATTTTATTGAATGGGAAACGAAAACAAACTACAGTCAAATAATTACATTAATTCAAATAAAAGAATACTAAGTTCAAATTGGCAAGGTTCCAGTAAATTTTAAATCCTACTTACTGCCAATGTATATAAGGTTTAGAATCCGAAAGAAAAAAAATTCTTACATAAGTATAATAAATCTCAAGAAATAAGGATATCACTTTTAATATGCGTAATGATCTTATTACACCTCGTAATTATTACCTAACCTATCATTTAAAGGATGACCTGTTAGCATGTAACTCCAAGAACTGTATTGACTAAGAACTCTGACCCTATGGGATAATAGTGAAACACGATTTTAATTTTAAATATATGATAAATAAAAATTAAATATACATCAAGTTTATTTCCAAAAAAAAAAAACAATTGTAAATCGTGTAGGAATATACACATAGTGGACGGATAGACAGGTGATTCTCAATATATGCGACAAAGTTTAAGAGCTGATTCCTGAGGTTATTTTGATTATAAAAGTTCATATGAGTATATATCCAAAAAGGTTTGGTTTTAAAGTTATTGAATGTTTAATAATAAATCATGAATTATGACTAACACGATATAATATCACAGTTGGTTCTTCAAAAACTATTATGTTGAGAGGGAATTGTTTATTTGTCATTTCAATATTTGTCAATAGTTGTCAGTATTCATTCAGTTTATTGCCAGTTTCTGTTTTCTAAAATGAATTACACCAATGCTGAAATGTATGATATGCATTTCGTTTACGGTCTTGCCAATGGAAATTCGCGTGCTGCTAGACGTCTTGAAGAACGATACCCGAACCGTAACATACCGCATCATTCAATATTTGCCCGCCTTCGCCAACGTCTTAGTGAAACGGGAAATTTTAAAAAACGGACGACTGATAACGGGGACCCATCTACAGTGAGAACTCCACAAGTTGAAGAAATGATACTAAATGAAATTCAGGAACATCCTACTACAAGCACCAGCAAAATTGCGTTTACTTTAAACATTAGTCAGGCCACAGTTTGGAGAATATTGAAAGATCAACTGTTGTATCCATATCACATTCAACGGGTGCAGGCACGTTTGCCGGCAGATTTTCCGCAAAGAGTGGCTTTTTGTCAAATAGATGCAACACAAAATCACACAAAATCCTGACTATTTGGCTCAAATATTCTTCACCGACGAGGCTACTTTCTCTAGAAACGCGATTATTAATTTTCATAATAATCACATATGGGCCGAAGAAAATCCACACGAACTAGTGAATGCCCGTCATCAACATCAATTCTCTGTCAATGTGTGGGCCGGAATTGTTGGAGATCACTTGATAGGTTCACATTTTTTACCGATGCAGTTAAATGGCGAGGTATAGCGCAATTTTCTTGAAGAAGTGCTACCACTACTGCTGGAAGAAGTTCCGTTGCAATTAAGATTACAAATGTATTTTATGTATGACGGTGCTCCAGCGCATTTTAGTTTAGTTGCTCGCGAGTTTTTGGACAATACGTATCCAGATCGGTGGATAGGACGAGGAGGTACACAACCGTGGCCTCCTCGGTCCCCAGACTTAAATTGTTTGGACTTTTTTCTCTGGGGTCACCTTAAATCATTAGTTTATACGACTCCCATTGAAAATGTCGATGAACTGAGAAATCGTATTATCGCAGCTTTTCAAACAATTCGAAATACCCCTGGTATTTTAGTAAATTATTTTTTTAATTAATTAATTAAAGTATTTTTTTTTAGTAAAATGAAAATATTCTTAAAAAAATATGAAATTATTCTTTAGTTGTTTTATATCGTTTTACCTATGAAGAGTACAGTCCTATTTATTCCGTGGACTTCCTACTTGAAGTGGAATCTTAGGATATCCTGCCGTCTGGTTGTTGGTGATTTGCGATACCTTTTAGCTTCTCTCTACGCTCTCCTGGACTTGGAAATGTCTGGCTGGATGATTTTCCTTCTTCCAGAATGATTAGAACTTGGATTTTCGCCTCAATACTCTCGGTAAGTTATATTCTTGATTTTAAATGTTCACTTTAATGGTTATAACAGTACTTTAATTGGAATAATTTTTTCTTTTGATTTCTGGTCACTTTCTTGTATGAAATCTTTTCTTTTTGTGTGCAAATTCAACTTTTCTGGGAGTAATTTCGAACATACGCCCTTTTACTTTTCTTACCCACCTATCTCTCTAATCTTTTTTTCAGCCATCTTTTTTTTCTGGTCATGGCTACCCAAAGTCTTCGTATTTCACAAAGAAGCTTCCTAACTTTATGGTACTTCACTGGGTATCAAATATTTTGACATTTAATGTAAAAATTATGTCTCATTCAAATATTGGGTGTCTGTTTTGCAATTTGTAAGTGATTTGTATTGAAATCAATCGATAGATTCGATGAACTGTCAACTAATTATAGGTTTCTTTTGAAGAGTTAAAATTTTCTGTTTTTGCCGATAGATGTCATACACGCAATAGTTTGATAGATATAATTTTTATCAATTTAGATTTTTATTTTAAAGTTAAATCTTGATAATATCAGAATTAAATAAAATACTTTTTTACAATAAAATACTTGTTTTAATAAATTAGAAGATTTACATTTAGCTTAATAGTGTTTCTTTTTTGAAACATGATTTTCTGAAAAGTAAATTATTTATATTTATCTATAGATTCCTTGATATGCATCTTTTGTATTTACATTTGTGAAACAACTTGATGCATTGAATTGAAAATGCTTATGTGATTGTTTAACAATATCACAATATGTAACTTCTCTAAACAGATGTTTACAGTAAGCAGTAACAGTAGCATTAGGCTACTAATTTCTCTTTGTATTTGTAGCTTAAACCCTACATAATTTCCTTTTTATTTGTTTTAGATCAAACAACTGTTTTCACTGTTCCAGAAAAATTATGCTAACGTCGCAATCTACTTCCTTTATACTGTTAAACATAGGGTTTGCAAATAGCGCCTACCCTCCCTTCTCTTAATGAATTCTAGGGAAGCGCGCATACGAATTTGATCGGGATTGACCGTCGACATCCCTCCGGTAACCTACCGCAATTAGCGCCCCCTACCGTCGACCGTACTCATCAGGATACGCACGCATAAAGGCTGCAGGACCGCCAGGACCCAACGCAAGGGCGTCAGTCGGCGGCGACTATGGGCGGCACAATGGACCTTTGTATGCAAATGGCTTATTGTCTATCGCGATTTGATGAAATTTGTGCGTTCCGCTCTAGTGATATGGATGTCGGAAAAATAGTTAACAATACCGGACTAATAGCCGACCGACCCGGTCAAATGAACGTTCTTCCTCCGTGGTCGATACCATTACGGAAAGGGGCGCCCTTTTAAGGCAAACGCCGTACGCATTCTTCGCCGAAAAGGTGTTGCGTTAATAAGAAATAATGGGTTCGGCGTGGAATTTTCAGTGTCTATTGTAACGCTAGACAATATGGTCGTATGTATATAGGTACGGATGGAGACGTTGTATTTTACCGACTATTGTAGACGAGGATTGTTTGTTATGGTGCTAATGCTGCTTTGAAAACCAACATGTAAGTGGAGATATACAGAACAGCTGTTTCTGAATAATATAGATTATACAGCAATGTTCAAGTCTTTACATAAACAATATATTCATAAGACATGTATGTTTCTACTTGCGTAGCAAAGTAAACAGTATATGAAACCATTGGTTCGATACTTCCAACAGTGTTAAGAAGTAAATGAAATGAAAGATGCAAGCATAGGATTTTCATTTGCAAAGATTTCCGAAAGTATTTTACTGGAAGAAATAAAGAAGAATAAGGGTGTATTCAATTATGGTGAACGTGGGAAAACAAAGCTTAGAGATGAAATTTGAAGGTCTGTTGATTCCATTTCGAAGTTTTAATCTGTTTTAGCATCAAATGAAATTGACAAACAGGAGAAATGCATGCAGAAAAATATGTCTAAAACGAAAGATGCTGAAAAAAAGAGAAACCGGAAACAATCTCCAAAGTAAAAATCTTAAGATCTTAGATAATAAAGCAAAGATTCTTGAAACAAAAATTTGAAATTGCGTTGACTATTGCATCGAGTAAATCCAAGTTGTTTGTCGTAGAAGGGCCTATTCTATGCTACTAACATTTTACCTCCACTAGTTATACTTTTCTATTAGTTGTGGGTACTTTGCCGAGGTGGCTGTAGATTTGGGTCTCCTAAATTAGTAACTTGTATATTATTAGTCTTTTACTTTGTTAAATTTTGAATTTATAGTTTATCTTTTAATCATTCGATATATCAAATGAGTTTTTATTAATAAAGCAGTGTAATTATTAATACATATTAATAAACATATAGAATTTATTAACAAATTTATATCAAAAACATATAAGGAGTATGAGAACTTTTACCCAAGGTGAGTATACTTATTTAGAATGTTTAAATCAAAATATTCACTACTATCCTGTATATTTTGGAATCTTAAATTCTCAAAATAACTTTTTAATATCCCGCTATCATAAGGGAAAGAACCACTAACCATCTATGTCTATCAACCTATAAATATTAAAATTTCCATATCAACTGTCATTTACAAATATGAAGAGTAACCTCAAGATGTTTGAAATTTAAACATTAATTTAACAAAATACCTCGAACATCAGCTTGCATATACAAAAAAAAAAAAATACTTCAGTATGGAGTTTCCTCGGAGTGACAAACCAAAAATGTTGCAAAAAGAGAATAACGCCAATATCAGAATAACAATTAGATAAAATAATAATTACATCTACTATCGTTGGTGGTTCATACGTTAGTGACGTCACTAAACGACGAGCCATTGCGAAGGAAACTTAGACCTCGTCGCTGAAGATGTTCACCGCAGTTTGAACGAAACGTATGGAAGTAATTCTACAAGACCACGGCTCAACAGCCCGGAAAAACTTTATACAAAAATATGCAGAACTTGTAAATGGAACACGCACAGAACAACTCTTAATTTGCTAAAAATGGATTTGGATTATATGCAAAAAATAGGCATTCATATTAAATGGAATGTATACAAAAAATTAATAAGCATTTGAAGAAAGCACGCAATTATACCGCACCATTTTGAAATATACAGTATGTCCCGCAATCAGGTGGCCAAAACTAAGATATTGATGCCTCACGTAATTCTCAACAAAATTTGTTAATAGTCTTAATCCGCACATGACTCATTTCAAAAAATACAGGCTGGTTTTGATTGGGATTGCTATTGCTATCTCCAAAATAACTATAAGAATTATGGGATCGATTAATTGAGGAAAAAGCTTCGTATTTTCGAGGCTAATAATATGCTTTAAAAAAAAAAATTCCAAACCGCTCTAATGATACAGAAAAAAGAAATACTTCTGTGTTTTTGACATAGAGACATTCAATTTTATAAAATATAAAAGAATTGTATTAAATTATAAATTAATATAAATTGCTCTAATGAGACTTACAATACGACGTTTCGGCACTGAAGAATCATGATCAATCTTATTTTTTTTTAATATGACCCTGTATATTTTTTGTATAGCTGTAATAAGCTTCTAATTTCTTTCTTTCTTATTTTCAGGCTGTAATACTATACGCAATAGCTGGTAATACGATTTTCGATAAAAGCAATGTCTGACCGTTCCTTTAAACATAAATATTTTAGCGTATTCTCTCTTTTAGGGTATTCGGTCTGTTCAATAAATACTCAATATTTAGTTATTACTTATAACATATCAGGAGGCGCTAAAAATATACATTGGCAAAATGAAACAATATATAAAAATTACAATAATGTAATTATTTATAAGGTTACAGTTGTAGAAATAAACTGTCAGTTAACTAAAATTAAAACAGGAAAAAATAATAAGTTACGCCATTTAAATGCAATGCAGGACTAACAAAAATTTTGTTTACAGTTAGACATATTATACAACAAATAGAAAAAAAATAAGAAAGAAAGAAAATAAGAAAAATATTGCGATAAATGCTGCTTAATTGATTCATATCAATTGCAAAATTACTGCATTTTTACAATTTTTTATATTTACCATTTCCAACAATAATAGTTTTTTGCACTTTAACTCTAATTCAAAGATAGAAACACCATCATATTGAAACTATGCTTAAGATTTTTGAACATGTAGTAGTAGATAGGACAGATAAGGCACATGAACGCTTTCGGAGTCACTCTTATCCTGAACCATTCTGTTCTTTATAATTTGCGACGTTTGACCAACATGACAACTTTGGCAATCAATACAAGGAACACTATATACGTACTTTGCAATTTGTGTGTTTGTAAATGGTTTAAAATCTTATGCAACTGTGTTGCAACGTATTGTGGATGCTTTACCTCTTGTTGGTCTCCAAGGTGTGACAGTACCCGTGTTACCGAATTCCAAATTTTTGGGCTGTCCATGCTCGATTCCATGCTCTCGTGAGATCAACATGTTTCTGAACTATGTTCTACTACTTTACCTAAACTTGGAGATAGTTTCGATGCGCTGTTAATGTATTATTATGCATATATTGCGTCTCGTTTGAGTTACGGCATTATATTCCGGGGCCAGGCTTCCGCTTTTCATCGTTTTGTTATGCAAAAATATATCTTAAGGACAATGCTTTTTATGCGCAGGACCGATTCTTGTCAACCTGTTTTTAAGAAATATGGCATTTTAACTCTTCCATCCTTATTTCTATACGAATGTGCTATATTTGCTGAAAAGCACTGTAAGTACTTTGTCTGTTACAGGAACTTCAATAAGACCTATGATACCCGAGGTAAACATAATTATTCTGTACCAGCTCATAAGTTTTGTCGTTAGGGAAAAAAAACCCAAGTACGTTTGTTTGAAAGTCTTTAACACATTACCTCTCGATATACGCATATTAAATATGACTAGATACAAAAAAGCGACAAAACAGTATTTCATTGACATTGTTTTTATAAAATTTCAGACTTTCTAAACTGAATATACGTGGCTAGTGATTGCATACTATTTTAATTTTGTTGACATTTATTTTTTAATATGTGATGTATATGCAATATTTTTAGTTTATGTATGACAAAATCGATATCTTATACAGATTACATGGTGAATAAAGATTATTATGACCAATAGACCAATAAAGCTGGTCAAACATTCTGTGAAGGAAATTTTATAATATTTAAATTATAAAGGAGCGTGACTCATAGACTATCAAATACATTAGAAGCGTAAATCAATTTATTTAGAATACGTCTATGGTAACCTTTATTGCAAAACATCTCAAAAAGTAATAATGAAAGAATCTTAAACAAAAGTTTGAAAAGTTGAAGATGCTATATATAAAAAGAAATCTAAAATGAGTCATTTGCAAACCAAGCTTTGTTAAAATATTTTCCTCAGAATTAAGTTAGGTACTTTTATCGTATGTTTGCCCACATTATTCAGGGACACATTGTAGTTGCTTAATTATTATCTCCAGGCCATGTATCCAAATGAAAGAAACTCGAAGTATTTAATCTGTTGGCTGAATAAGAAAGAAAAACACCACGAATTGTATCACATATTGTGACAGGAAACCTATAGTTAACTGAAAAACATCGCCCTTGATAACAAAAAAATCGTTATTGTAAGAAGTTTCATTTAGAATTAATTACTAACCAGGCACTTCTCATCGGATCTCATAAATTAAACATTAATTTACCTTCCTGTTGCAACCGGTAACCGTTTCCAAGCATTGATTAGCAACGCAAATTCAATCGCAAATTCGCACTCCAATCAATTTTTTTTCCCGTTTACCACCGCCGATGATGTCGACATCAGATTCAGTCCGCGTCCGCAAACAAGTGAGTGAATTCAGAGATCTTCCATCGTTATCGCTTATAATTATCGCATTCGGAAAGAGATCCGTGCAATAATTCTAATTTATTACAATGTTAAAAACCGATCCTCTCTCTACTCTTATATACATAGATCGATATCTATCAAGTTATTTTTTTTTTCTTTTCGGGGCTCAACCGATTTATTATCGGATAATTGCACAACCAGACATGATATTTAAATTCCGTTTAACATGCATTTAAGCGTGTGGCACAGCCAGTACACTCTACAGGCAACGATACCAAATAAGTAGTGTGAGTAATTACGGACGGGCACAAAACTGTCTGGGATATGTAATTAGATAATTGGGGACTCATTTGTGGAGATTATTTATCACCTGGGCAATTAAGAAATTGACAAATTTCTAATAACCATATCAGTATGTTATTAATTCCAACTTGTGGGAAAGGTTTTTATAAATGTCTTGTAAGCTTGAATGCTTGACGTAACAAATTCCAGTGGTAAACATTAGAAGAAATTAAGAAAAATAATAAAGATGAAAGAAGAAAATATGCAATTATTTATGTTTGTGTTGTGAAAATGTCTTCGTATTTTTTGAGATTACAATTATTTAAAAAAATATTTTGATAAAATATTGCATATATGTAGATCAGTAAAAAAATAGTCGACCCATTTTTTACTGTTATCCACTATTCACTGTTAGGGAGTACATCCCCAAAGNTTCCCAGTGGTAAACATTAGAAGAAATTAAGAAAAAAAATAACCATGCTGTCAATGTATATTAAAATTCGTAATGTTATTTGTGAAAGAAGGAAATATATAATTATTTATGTTTGTGTTGTGAAAATGTCTATTTTGGATTTCATTATTAAAAAATATTTTGTGTTATCTCTTACAAGCAAAGTCACCCAACTGGTCACCTCCGATTTTGATAAAATATTGCAGGTATGTAGATTAGTAAAAAATAGTCGACCTGTATTTTTTTAGCTGTTATTCACTATCACATTATGGGGTTACATCCTACAAGCACATTTTTAACGATATCTTTGGAAGTAGAGGTCATCACTGGTGCATGATGAGGGTTATAGGGGGTTATAATGAGAACAAATTTTAACCCCTAGACCACGTAAATGAGAAACCATGTAACACTGCGTAGGCTTTCACGGCCGTGTAACTATAACTAACAACTTCTTGGGGTTTCGCAAGTGTCAAAACTTTCGCTCGACGTTTCGCTGTTCATACTGACAGCTTCTTCAGGATAACTAAACTGATTCTCCATGGTCCTACATTGGCGTATATAAGAAGAATGTCGGACCATGGAGAATCAGTTCAGTTATCCTGAAGAAGCTGTAAGTTGAAAGCGAAACGTCGAGCGCAATTTTGACACACGGAGAAACCCGCAAGAAGCTGTTAGTTTTAGAGAAATCCATGTATTTCTGTTCTGATCCATAAACTACATTAAAAAAATATTTACGGGTTTTTGGATTTTTTTTAAATATCATATCAAGTTCAGCCCTGCAAAATGTCCGTACAAAACCCCTTTTTTATTCTTTCTACTCAAAGAATAAATTTTGAGAGCATTCATATTTGACATTTCCGTCAACTACCCTTAGAAGACGCTATTGGCTACCATGGCATAATTTAAGGCTTAAACTACAAATTTTGAAGGAATATTAAAAAGTGGATTTCATGACACAGTGAATCGTTCTCTTTTAACTCTCACATTGGTTTTGGTTCCTGTGCTCTTGTCTTGCTGGTGAATTATCTTGGTGGGCGGTAGTAGGTGTAGTATTATGGTGGTTTCGCCAAGCTTAGGAATTACTTCGGGTGTACCGCAGGGGTTAATTTTGGAACCAATTTTATTCTCCATTCTATCTATTCGGCATTTTTATTCATGGAATAAATTTTTGTAATCTCCACATTTTGCCCTTGGCGATTGACTGCACTCTATGAAATGAATAAATAAAGATTTGAATGCTGTATATTCAATGGCAAACAAACATTTCTTAAGACATAATTTAGATAAATCCTTAGTGCTGTTGTTTGGCAGCAAGAGCACACGTGCTATCTAGAAAACAAAATTAGACTTGAAATTAATAATCAAACTATTTCCGTGATGAACAGCGCAAGAAGTTTGGGCTTCTTCTTGGACAATAGTTTTTGGTATCAGACTCAAATAATTAATTATATTAGACAAGCTTATGCTTACTTAAAGAAAATGTATTATCACAGGTGCTCCCTAAGTCGAAACATCAAGCAGAGATTACGTGAGCATTTTGTTTTATCTCGATTTAATTATTGTGCCCCAATATACCATCCTGCTATTGACTCTTCAACTGTCCAGCGCATCGAAGGCTGCAAAATTCATGTTTGCGTTTGATTTATGGTATTCGGAGGTTTCAAAGAATCTCACATAAACTTCGGCCTTGCGATTGCAGCAAGCAGTAAAATAATCTAGCGGAGATTTATGTTTAGTTCAAATCTTACTCTGGTCAGTTAAGATAATCGTTTTTTCGGGGTCGTAATGTTGATTAGGGGGGAGATTTAGCTCTGAGGGGGCCTGACGAGCTGAGGTTTAGGCATAACCACCCCTTTAAAAAAAATAAAAAAAGAATATCTAAATCCAAAAAAAAAGCTGCATGAGAAATTTCTAAGCATTCTTTTAAATTTTAAATAATAAGAAAGTTATATCACATCATCGGAACTGAAAACAAAACATCTTTCTTTAAATATCTTGAAAACGGTAAGATAGATTTAAAATTTAATATGTCCAATGTCTTTATCTCGGAAAAGTAGCTCTGAACTATTTCATTTTTTCGTATCTGCTGCAAAGTGTATTTGCCCGTTGCGTACATCCAATTTGGCGCCTTCTCATAAACTAGTAACACAATAAAAACGTATAATAATTCTATGTATAGTTCCAATTCTATTACACAAAATTAATATTCTAGTTTTCATTCTACATATCTTTTGTACATCATTTAATTTAACCGCCCGTTTCCATCATCTATGCATCGATTTATAACGAATCAGGAAATCACACTTAATTACAGATTTGATACCAAAACTTTCACATGCTGACAGCGTAAGGGCTATCAAAGATTAATGTATGCGGTTCGATTTGCCGCCCATAAAACACGAGCATGCTGCCGATGCCGATGAAACAATATTGAATTTTATTTTAATTACAAACTTCTTTGGATTTGTTACGAAACATTAACCGGCGTATAAATGACCGCTTGTTCGTAATACATATAAATTACATGCTTACTGAATACACGATACGCCGTGAGCAATGCAGGCATATGCGGTATTTTATGATTGTATTTTGTGTGTAGTGGCATTGGAAATAGGAATTACTTTCTTTTGTTAGTCCTTAAAACTATTATGACCAACAATAGTTGAGGTATTGCTATTAAAGTTCGATTTCAGCAAACTTTCTGTCATCCTAGTAGTTAGCTCCACACTCAGGTTATTTTCTGTATCCGTAGCAAAGTTTACTTTTGGCATTCTGAAGGTCAAACGGATATTTAGATTTCCTATGTTTAGTGTTGTATTTCGTAATTTGTTTAACGGTGCTATGGGCAGCAAAATCCACATATTCACTTTGATCACCTAGGAATTTAAAGTTAGTCTTCAAGAAATTTTGTGCAAATTCGACACCTGTAGTATTGAAGTTTCACTGCAATTCCGTTCAGAATTTTGCATTGTATATGGACAAGAAGCTTTCTATTGTATTTGTTCTTGTAGTTTTATAATCTAATTCCCATCAATGATAATAGTCTCTCCTCTCAGTTAGTATCGCTGGGGTGTTATGTTGCGTTCTATATTCAAAATAGCTATTACAAGCTTGTAGGATAAAACGCAGTCTATATGTGTCGGTATAGATTGCACTTTATCTCCCCTATGAAGAAGAAGCCATATACTGACGAAGATGCTCTGGCTCAAAAGATATGCCATTATTGTTAGTTCAGAAAACTGGCGGAATTAAAGGCAAAGAGAAAGTACACCGATAAATGTGCAAACCCTATTTTTCATATTAATGAAATTTCAGGTAGGCTTCGAAAATTTGTCAACTTGCATAATTAAGTTTCATGTCCTCCTGTACGTCTTTCCTCCTGTTTTGTCCTATCTACGAATCTTCTCATTTAAATATCATTTCATAGTTTATCATACGACTATCCAAATATTATTCCAGTAAATTCATTATAAATAAACCTTTATGCTTGCTTCATGTCTGCTATCTTCCTCTATTCTTATCTTTAGCTGGCAGATAAAATTGCCTTACTTTCTCAAATTTACAATGCTATTCATTTGCATGTACTGGCAAATGCTCTATCATTTTCAATTCTGATATTTTTTCGTATTACCCCCTATGTTTTGGGCATTTTTAACACAATTTCATTTTCGAGATTCCTAATTCCTGATGAACGTAAACCGTTGCATCCACAAGTTCTGTTTGAAGTCGTACCTTAGTTTTGTATAAGAATAAGTATATATTACTTGAAAGGCATGAGGCACAAATATAAAAACAATATATTTTTACTGCACTATTCACAATATGATGAAATAAATAAATTTGCTCCAATAATTATAGCTAAGAGTATAAAAATCTAAAAATTTGTTTGTGGTGATTGGTTACCTTAAAACAAAAATCCCATCTGCTTCATACATAGGCCTAGAAGCTATTCCAGGAGTATCCAAAAACACAGCACGAGAGCAGGTAAGAAGTTGGGTCAAAGAGAAACACAAAGAACACTGGAACAACACAACAAGGTAAACTCATGGTAAGACCTTTATTAAGAAACCATCAAAAAAGAAGGCTGAAGAATTACTTCAGAATCATATTCGCATAACAGACCTCCCAACAGGAGGGATCAACACTAGGAGATACCAACTGCAGACTGTGTAATGAGATGACAGAGAACGCGTGCCACATTTTGGATGAATGTGGTCTTAGACGCAAGAAGACAGGCAGTTTTTGGCAAGCAAGAAAAGAACCCAGAGGATTACTTTGACCAACCATCTAGAGACCTTATATATATAGAGATTAATGCAGGGTACTAGAACCCTGGAATATAATTTAATAGGTAAAAGATATGGGAGGCTAAATACAAAGCCCAAGGTGCTGCGGTGTTTACGGGGACTCCATGTCTCGACTACAACAACAAAAAAGAAAAAATCCTAATCGGTTTCACGAGCTGGTTAGTAAAGTAATTTAGAAAAACTGTGTTGAAATCCGTTTTAAAATTGATTTTGAAATCGGATTCAATGATTTTGATACATGGCAAAATTATCTCCTATTTAGATGAATTTTTGTTTGTTGTTGGTGACATAACTATAGAGCAGCAATTTTCTTTTCAATTAATATATGTAACGATATTCAAATACATGTTTTGTAATTATTTAAGTTGGTATTATCTATGCAGTGAAAAGATACCGGTTGGTATTAAAAATAAATATCACAAGCGATTTTATGAATAAATTTTTGGATCGGTTTTAAAATCGATTTTTACGACCGGTTATTCGATTCTTAATCAAAAGCAGTTTGATTAAAAATCGAATAACCGGTTGTCAAAGTATGTTTACGTATTGCTGTGTACTGATTGAATTAAATGAATTAAGAGAATGCTAAATGAATTTTACAATGAAGAAGAAAATAAAATTTGCTAGCTCAATGGAATAAAATCTTAAAGAACGTAAAAGAACTAAAAACCTCAGAGTTACCCTCGCGAATTAAAAGTTGAATCTCACCACGAAAAGTAAAATATGAGTGAAAGAAATCTGACTTTCTTTAAAAGAACAGAATTTTTTAACCTAAAGATGCTAATTAACAATAAAATTTATTTTAAAAGGGTTTAAATTACAACTGGTGCAGAAAAAACCGTGAACTGAAGGTTCTGGCCTAAAATAAAAACTGCACTTGATTCTAAATTAAAATAGGACTATGCTATTTCCTATGCAAAGCAAAAGTTTTGTTTGTTCAGGAAGATTTTCCAAAATATTTCAATTTCAATTCACGTGGTTCCAAAAATAAAATAAACTAAGCGTGAACAATTACTAGAAAATCACAAAAAGTAAGAACAATGCTTCCACTCACCCAACCGAAGTGATTGATAATTAAAAATGAAAAACTGAAAACCGCAAATTAATTCTTTAAACTATAATGAGAAAAAAAAAACTAAAAAATATCTTCTCGAACAAAAATAATAAATGATCTTACATCTATAATCTGCACACTTCAATATATAACCAATTATTATAATATGAATTCCTTGATGGACTAAATAAAAGAAAATCAGAAATGTTAAATTTACTAAATCAAAATGGATAACAAAATGGCAACACAAAATGAAAAATACGTCTACTCACGTCAATAGTCGAACAAGGAACTCCATGACAAAACTCTACAACTGTTTTTCCAACAAAATTCCCTCTCCCAAAATCACACAACGCAGCCGTAAACAACTCAACGACAAAACCTAATAGAATCCGCATTAACTAAACTAGCGAACACTAGACAAATAAATGAATGGAATTTAAAAAAAACTTAATACTTAATTAATTAAAATGAAACAATAAACTCTATAACTAAATTTATACAAATAAAATCTAAATTTGTGAAAATTTTCGGTTAATTGAATAACAGCTCAGAAGAAAGTAAACAAATCAAAATATGTAATTCAAAATACACTCAGCGGTAACGCCGGTAGTCTAACCATAGCAGTATGTACATACATTCAATTTGGTCCACACTGTATAGGAACTGTAAGTAAAATAGTAATTTTTTATTTGAATTTCCATAATTATGTAATTCGAATTAGGTTTTAAGAATAAAATGATAGTACTTCCTAATTTTTATTTGTTTTAAACAAATAGAAGTTAGGTTTATTCTTAATACCTAAAATTGTAAAACTTTATAGATGTGCTACGTGATTGCTTAGATAATTTGGATTCGGGTTCCGTTTTGTTATTAAGGTGAGCAATTTGTTCCGGGTCTGTGATTTCGCCCTTTGCAAGCGACACCGCAACCTTAAGAACAATGTCACGGAGCCACTGACACCTGCTGCTTACATATTCAACTCGTGGAATCGATACATTCCACTAAGGACTCTAATTACGTCAAACTCCTGTGTATCCGAAACAATTTAGGGTAGACAGGGTGTAACTCAGTTATAATTGTGAACTATTTCGCATTCCGACCGCGTCTTTCGATACCGTCCGAACGTGACTGAAGCTGGAAATGAGCGAACGCGCGATCCGTAGGGGCAGGAATGACGACGGCAAACGGCGACACTGGTTTATTGAAGGATTGCACTTCATGACTTCATAGCGACAATACTAATTCCACGATTAGGGATTCTGGTGACGATTCGAGCTGTTTTACACAGTTGGTGCACGTGTCTACGTTTGAAACTAACGTGAAATAAAAATACGGACGAGTTGGTTTGAAATATTTTCGAAGAAAAAGTCATTACCAAAGTTTTAAAGTCAATATGTTAAAGTACAACATAAATTCGTGTTCCTTGGTGTTAACTTACAATTAGTTAGCCCTATCTTTAACAATTTAATGTAATTAATTATACACAATATTTCATTTGATTTCTTTATTACATCTGAATTTTAAATGCCTACTATCGATTGATTTCAAGATGAAGTTCACAGAGATTCTAATTTTCGAACGTTGTGGAATTACATGATAAATACTAATGCTACAAATGCCGTGTTAGAGAAGCATATACTCAGCAATTCGATAATCTAGGCTTTTGGTAAACATAAACATAAGTTTAAACATGGGCATTCGACCGAAATGGGTCGATTCAAGGAACAACTACACAGCAATGTAATGTTAGCTTGGTCATGGGCTTTGATTTCGTGCACAAATGCGGTTCAAGCTAAAATTATATCTGCAATAATTATGTTCATAATGTTTGTTTTTGGTAGTGGCGGAAATTAAATAAAATGAAACTCTCTGTTGTACTGTAAAGGTTTTGGCTTTATTACTGCATAACGTTTCAGTAATATGTATATTACCTTTGTTGAAGGCTTAACAAATTAAAAGTCAAAAGCGCAAAATTTCTAAAAACAATTAATAAGGACACTAAAGGTGGAACTATTATTTTGTAAAACTAAAAAGATAATTACTTTACCTTAAAGTTTATGAAGTGTAAATACAAACATACATGTCTACACTTCAGTATGAACTTCAAGGTAAATTCATATTTTTTTTTATCAGTTTTATACGAAATAGTTCAATGCTACATTAATTGTACTTAGTATTTTTACTACTTGCAGAAAAAAGAGTATCATTAAGCCCAAACCAATTGAATGATTTAAACTAAATGTGTCCAAAAAATGAATTAAATATTAAAGAAAAATGAATGATGACTGATTTAACAAGAAAAGACATTCAAATTATTTCAAAGCATTTTTAACTCATACCTCTTCCCAGCATCGGAGTTGAAAAAATTGCATTTGAAAATGATTCATTCAATCTTCCTCTACACTCAATTATTACTGCAAAACAAGAAAATAATTGCTTACAAAGAAATTTTCGTGTCTCCCCTGAACTTTATCAAAAAGCTTAAAAAGGCGTAAATATTGTAGGAGTTATAGAACATATACAGAGTGCTGATAAAGCAATGCACATAACTTACTTACTAATTGATATTTTAGAAAACCGTGAAACACCATGGTTCTGTTTTTATATAAAGGAAAAAATTGACGAACAAGGCATATGTATCTTTATTTCATCGTTATGACGATATATGATAAATTTGTTTTTTCATGCCCTGTATAATGGTATGATGACCATAATTCAAATTCAAGAAAGTACAAACCTGTCCTTAAATTAAAACAGAGCTATTTTAATGTGCAATGGCCACCTTAACTACAGTCATGTTAATAAAGTTGGGGATTTAAATTCTTCCTTGGGATTCTCATTTAATTTGAAGCAGATTGTACGTTAACAGTATCATGCTAGTATACGCAAATAATATTATCCCACTTCGGATGTAAACGTTGGCTCTTATGTTCTATTACAAGGAGATGACGATTTTGCCCAATATTAGTACGCTTCATTATTCTAATGTCAATCTCAAGATCACATCAACGTCGGTATCGAACGTACAGCCAACCAACATTCGCAAAATTCTCTAAATCTCGCCATTAAGTATACCGCCAATTTTGAAAACCGTCATTGAGCCCACATTGGCAACGTTTTAACAACACATTCATACTGCTTAGCCAACGTTGCCTCGACAGTCTATGCTACTAAGGTACAAAGGAATTTATAATACAATTTGTTAGTGCTTTTCCAAAAAAAAATCTTATCAAAGGAGCATAAAATTTATATTTGCCTAAAGTAGGTATCTTCACTTTCGTTTCCTTTTCAATGCATGAGATTCCAAGACGCTGTTTTTAAATCTTCAGGCATAAATGCTTGGAATAATGAATACATTGATTGCGTTTTAGACAGTTAGGCACAAAATTGAAAAACTGTAGTACATGTACTTTTTTTAAAGTATATTTAAAATTTGCGTATAGCCTTAAAATTGTATTCATGGACTGCTTTTTTTTTTTGATATCATATTACCTAAGCTTATCTTTCATCAATTCATGACATATTTTTTAAAATTTATCGGTATACTAATGGTTGCCATACTTGTGTTAATATAAATTTTGGGGTTATTAGACAAACTGAATCTATCCCTAAAACATACTACATTTTAATGATAGAATAAGGGAATATCATATCTTGCCACATTTATATCACTGTATTTAAGCAAATCAGTTTTATTAATATATGTTCGCTTCGTATTTAAAGTTCTTAATGTCGCACTACCCAAAAATGCCAGTAGATAGTAAAATGTTACTTATATGTGCTAAACAAATTGGAGTTTAATACTAGAGACAAATGCATTGTAAAAACGATTTATACTGGACACCGTAATTAAAGCTGTCTCAAAAATCTCTAGAATGCATTCAGAAATGGTTGCAGGATAACAAATTGGAAATTAATTATACAAAGTCAGAAGTAATATTTATCTAAAACAAAAAAAAATCAAAATTATCCTACTCACAATTAGTCAATATTAAACAAGAATTCCTACCTATTAGGGATAGTGTGCGTCTATTGGGACTCGTAGTAGAGCTCTATAATGTCCAATACTTTCTGAATTGGCAAGTAAATTGCTAATAGAATTTGATAATTTGTTATGACGTATTTTCCTCGAATATATTATTGATGGAAATCTGACAAAAAAAGAGTTTAAAAGTAGAAATTTTATGTGCAGGACGTTTTGTCAGAAATGTTATGAATAATATTATTTTCTTTGGCTATTCTTGTTAATATCAAAGAATAAAAACAAAAACATTTAGATTGCAATATTTATTTTATAAAATAATACGATCCCATATAATTAGGTAGCACAAATAAAGTGTGAACTATTTCTACGTTTTAATCCTTGTAATAACATTTAGTTCCAGTACTAAGAAGGTCGCTAAGAAAAAGCAGAAGCTGTTTGAGACTTACATATACAAAAATGTAAGTCTCAAACAGCTTTAGATATTCCAATTTTAACATGCCTTTCTGTTAAAGTTAGTAAAAGTAATAGCCGAAATTTTTAATTTTGCTTAGTGGATAAAACTTCATCATGCTCAACAGGACGAGTACTCGGCACTCTCATCAGAGTAATGTAATGAAACAGAAGTGTAGAATTATAAGTAAGTACCGATCGGTTCTTTATATAAAGCGGACGTATAATTATTGTGTGACGGACGTAAGATAAAAAAAAACCAGACTATTGGTTGACACAGTGCGAAACTTTATTGATGGACTTCCCGATTTATATGTATTGTAATGTAATGTAATATTAGATTTGATATTCATTATGTATTTACTTATTATAGGATTTTAGTATTTGCATAAACTCAAAATATATAATTATATTATTTTATAAACGAAATTAATGTTTAATTTAAACAATTTAATTTAATTTAACAAACAAAACATATAACATTTTATAAATGTTGATATTTCAAAATTTCAAAGTCATTTAAAATTTGTCTCAAATAAAATATGATGTTTGGGAGGCTGTGTGCAATTTCATGATGTATATGTGTTCTGGTGCACATGGTGATATAAAAAAAGGGATTATTATTGATTAGTTACGAAAAAATGATAGATTGACTTGGAAAAGATACAATTAAAGTTCTATAAATTAAGAACATATAATATAAAGAAGTATTAAACCCAAGTTAATAGAATTATCATCTCAAGAAATACTATTCAAAGAAATATGATTCAAAGGTTGGCTTAAAGCTAAGCTGAAAAAAAAATGAGGAGGAGCTGTTAAAGAAGAATTGTTTCGGGAGATACTGTTGAAGGTTGGTTTGGAGTTTGGTGCAAAATTTGAAGAGGAGCTATTAAAGAATATTCGATTCAAGGTCGGACCTTAATATTTTATTTTAATTTGATTGCAAAATTTATCTATTTACATACACACACACTATATATAAAATTTGAGCTAGTAGGGATTGATATAGGATTTTGTCAAGAAATTGTAAATAAAATATTATAAATTATATATAAATTATAAAGATTTAACATTATTTAATATTATTACTTAAAAATTTTGGATATTGATAATTGTGGAATCAAACACATGTTTTAGACAACCAGATTCACAAAAATTAATTAACACCATGAGAGAAAGTAACATTATAGTATATATATTACAATAATGCTAAGATTTACTAGAAAGTAATTAATTATTTATCAATCTTATACACGTTGTGCTACGCAACAACATATTTATAAAACATAAAACGTAAGTGATTTCAATAATACATGCTTCGGTAGGTTGCCGGTTTATTTATGCACTCGCCTTGTTTCTATCTTGGCCTATGGAAAAAATATCCCCATTCGACGCCGCTAGTTTATAGTAAAACTTTAGTTGAAATAGTGTGAAATTGAATTAATACTTACTTCCACTAATGGTTTTATTTTATATATCATAGAAAAGTATGAATTATTTATCTAAGTGTAAACTTTTGTGCGATTCATTCGAACAATCCGTCATGATTTTGTAATATAAAATTGCATTTGATTCAATTCAAATTATTACTATATTAAGACATTTTCTCACAACGTCCTTAAATATACATATATCTAAAGTGCTACTAAGATGATTTAAATTTCATTTTACTGCGAAGACTTCGTTCAAAGCCCTCACGTGTTCTCTTAAGCAGTAAATCTTCACGCCTGCCGACGGTAACTTTCGCGCGTCCACTTTATCGATTGCAAAAGGAGACTTCTCAAAGAGAGGTCTTAAATATGTAATACCAGGATGGCCGAGGAGAACAGAATAAAACATTAGCGCGGTCAAACACCTTTGGCGAGTTTGCGACGCCCCAGTTTTCTAAGACTATTGTGAGCGACTATAGTTTAGTTCTGTATTGCCACAGCAGTAGGTACATACCTATATGAGCGGAATCGGTATTACCTACAAAAGAAATAACTACGTAACGCTTAACATCTTTTATATAATAGCCAATACATAATAGCGTCCTTTCGTTTCGTTTCGGGCGAACTATTTCTTGTTTCCATCGAGGAACACCTGATTAGCAAAATAGTTTCAGTGCCTAATGGTAGTCTTTATTGAAACTCAGTGCGGTGTAAGTTCAAGTTATTGTGAGACCTTCAAAATAGCATGAAAGGTCTTTTATTTAGGAGTTGCGTTGTTCTTTTTTTTGTTATTTCACCTTTATTGTAAACATGCTATTGTCAGAACACTTACCTCAAAGGATGAAGATAATGAGAGAATCGTTAGTTCTTCCGAGAAGTTTGTATTGATTATTTAATAAATTCGTGTACAGTTATGCGATCACCATTTGATAGGGATAGAAAAGAGGTGATTTGATTTTCGAACTAGATATAGTAGTATTAATGAGAACATTTTAAATTAGAAGCAACAACACGAGTTATACGATTCTTTTGCACTTCCGTCGTTATTAAAAAGTATGACGGATATTAAATACAATTCCTGAACAATCAATATTAATTTGTGAATTGTTTATATTAATCCTAAATACGGTAGTCATTTACGTACATATTTTGGATATATAAGTCAACCGAACTTTACAAAGTTGATTTTACTATTCTTGGGTATATAGCAATAACTAATATTTTTTTTATGGATAAAAACCGCTTATGTGATTTTAATGAAATCTAACTGGATATGTAATCTTAATGCCAATCTTGTGTTAATATAGTAGAGGTTTTTAATAATAAAAAAGTGTCCGTTACATTAGGTTATACTATATATGTATATGCTATTGTATAATAGGTAAAATATGTACAGGTCGACAAATCGGCAATGTGCGCACAATGACTCACCACTGTCACGAGATTTTTGTTAGCCTGTATTAAATTACAGATGGAACACAAATCATTATAAATTGCAAAGGTTATATAGTGTAATATGTATGATCTGCATATAACCTTTGATAACCACGACTAAAATTATTGCATAAAATAAAAAAAGCCAGAAATAATTAAAAAAAATGCACCTACTCAAGAAATATTGAAAAAGGTCAAATAAGTAGTGACAAAATACGAGATGAGGACTTAGGCATATAGAATAACAAAAAATATTAGTTAACCAATGGTGACCAGATCCGTTGAAGATGGGAGGGACACATGACCGAATTATGTGGTGATGAGATCGAAGATATAGAGGAAAAAGGGAATATAGAATAATAAGGAATAGAAGAGATAACAGCGAAAGAAGCACGATAACGAAGCGATAGAAATGGATGCTTTGGAAAAGAATTTAAAAAAGCAGCTTATGACATACTTAACAAGGAACGTTGGAAAGAAAAATACCCAGTGAATGAGATAGAAAGATGCCAAAAATGAAGTTTATTTAAACTAACACGCAGACTTACGTCATTGCCCGTACTATGGTCTTTTAGGCTTCCGGGTTGGAGCTGCGTCCTGGATCTTCTTCCGGCTGACGTTTCGTTTACAATCGAAAGGGACTTTAAGGCTCTGTATGCAACAAAAAATATTTTGATTGGGTTGTCAATAATGAAGATATCAACGCCGAAGTCTTAGGTCACCTCGCACCGCTTGGAAATGCGACGTCGATACACCAAGTGTCTCAAGGCGTCAGGAGTAAGCTGTTCATCACTTTATAGAATACTTAAGAAGTTCAAGTTTCATCCCGTTAAAACCATGCTTTTACATGAATTGAATGAAGATGACTTTGACAGGAGATTAGAATTTTGTGAATTAACGACCGAGCGCCCCAACAGTAATAGAAACTTACGTAGATATCTGTTTTTCGGCAATCATCTTTTCATTGAATTGGTGAAGGTAAATCGTCACAACTGCAGATGTTGGAGTGGCACTCCATTTGATGCGGGAAACACATACATAATGGCCTCAGAAGTTTAATGTATGGGTTGGTATCATTGGCGATTATCTCATAAGACTCCTATCCATTGACAGGACTTTAAATGGTCAAATGTATTTGAACGTTGGACGATACAATCAAATCTTTGATCACAGAAAAATTGGAGCAAGATCCAGATTTGTTGAAGTATTTCAGCGAGATGGAGCACCTCGACGTTACGCTGGAGTACGACAATTTCTGAATCATCACTTCTGCGATCGTTGGGTTGGTCAAAGGGGTCCTATAGAATGGCTTTCCAGATCGCCCAGATCTTATACCACTTGATTTTTTTCTCTGGGGGCATCTGAAGTCTAAAGTGTATGTCACGCGTTTAGCTTCCTTACAAGAGTTATGCCAAAAAAATTGTTGAAGGACAAAAACGAATAACTCCAGAAATGCTGCAAAATGTCAGCAGAGCTTTTCAAGCAAGATTGTACTATTGTGGGGAGGTTAATGGTTACCATCATTTTGAACATATAATGAAGTAAAATTCAAACCATTTCATTCTGATCCTATTTTATTACACAGCTTGCAAATTATGGACTTTCTGCTTGCTGATTAAAAAAAAAAATACTTTTTGATACATGTTGGCGTAAAGGAAATCGAAAGACCTTTGGGTCACAAGAATCATCTTCCCTACTCAAATTTTAAGGGTGGGGGCTGCCGCGTCCCCAGGAATGATTTTAAATCGTCATGTCTCCCTTAATATGCCAATAGATAGGTTTCGGAATTTTTATATAAATCACAGGAGGTAAAGAGTTATTTGAGGTGGCCCGTTTCAATTAAAATTCCGTGTATAAAAAGCTACAGAAAAAAGGAAATGGAAAAAAATTGCAAAGAGGATGTACAACGAGGAAAGTAAAGAAACTACACCAGTTTAAGATACACGATCAGCAAGTAAGAGATCAAACTAATTGTAAGCAAGATACGTTAAGCTGACGACATGAACTTAAACAAAGACACAGAGAAACGTGTTCCCAAAAAAAGCAGAAATAAGGAACCGTTGTTACTATTGTAATATAGAAAAAGTGATGAAAAAGAATTCGACTAGTGCAACTAATTGTAAGATATATGAATCCATTTAGAATTCATTCCTCTACATAATTTCACAAATACGTCAGTAGTAATCGCCTATCGCGCAGATATTCATTTCACTTCATTACGGCGTTAGCTTCGAAAGGAAAATCTGGCGATAAAACATGTACGTAGGTGTCAAATACGTTTCTACGTATAAATTCATTTGAATTTTGATTAGTAAATGGCCACATTATCCTAACAGGAAGTTATGTTTATAGCGAGAATGGTTTTTATTTACCGTTTTGGCGCCCCGGCATGCACGCAACATGTAATACATTAGGCATTAGATACGCTTCGGCCAATAAACTGCGAAAAGGACACACTGTAAAACGCTATTAGTTGTACGCAACGCCAAATAGAGATACAGGTGGGTTTTATTAACAAGTCGAGGAGTATTTTAGCGATTTTTGCGCCGACGAGTACCGGGAGACATGTCTTATAGCCTGTCCTTTTTCGTTATGCCTTAGATAGACGATGCATGCGTACTTAGTACATACACACATACATATATTTCATTTTTTCTTGTGCTTCCACCATATCTACAAGTGTATACATGTTACGAGTATGGTAATGTGCCTACAATGCGTGGAAATATAAAGTTAAATCTTATCTGCGACGCCATAAAAACGTATAAAATATGCGCAGATAAGGCCAATTGATGCCTCAATCAATAAAAACACGAGGTCATTAGATTAAGCTTTAATTTAAAAGATAGTCCAGGCATACTTAATTAAAATAATTGAATATATTTCTTCATTTAACCCCTAGTTAAAGAGCACATTTGAGCACGTCATTATTGTGAAGCGTATTTAATTAGATCGAACCGTGCTTAACATCTTCATTGTCTTAAGATAAAAATAAAAGAGGATGATTGTCATAATTAGATAGTATATCGAACGTCCAAACAAATTCATCGTTTCGATTGTATTGAACTACTATCCATCGCTTAGATCGGATCGGAATGCATCTATTGAGTGCACGCAAGGTGTGAGTGTTCGTATGTATGTAGGTATTACATATGGGCACACATGTCGGGAGTGGAACGAAACAAACGCTCAACACAATGACTATGTGTGAACAATTTGTTCCAGGGTTTGATATGTGAGTTATTCAAAATCTGATATGAAATACATGGATGTACAAACATAGGTTTGCTCAACGTGTAAGGATTATAGAGTTGTGTACAAACATATGTATGTGTTTGTAAGTTGGTTATGTGCATGGGGCACGAAGGATGTTTGTTCAAACGCATTTATCTGGAGTACAAATGCATGTATGCATATACCGATGAATGCATTTACGGAATTACAGTTAGGTTTATGTGCGTGTATGTTAGAATGATTTACAGGTTTATCGGAATCAAGTTGTAGTCGTAGTTAACAGTTACTAAATGACACATTTTGCTAGGTATATGGAGCACAACTTTTGCAAACGAATGTTTTTCAGATTTTAACAAAATAATTAGTAGTCTATAGTGTCCCAGGGGATTGGTGTAATGTATGTTGATATTGAAATTAAAACAAAGGCAAGTTCGTGTTCCAATCCTTTTTATTTTATTATCTTTACTGCGACATGTTTCGGTTTTTCAGATCTTCAGTGCGTCCTTGGCTGGTATTCGCGCCATTTTGTATGTTTTTCTTTTTGCGATATTGTGAGATTTTTAAATTACATACGTTTTAATGTGTTGTTTTGTTTTTCACGTTACATCATTTTCATTTAGTTTTTAATTAGTTCAACAGTTTTGGAGAATTTTCTCTTATTGCACCCACAAAATTTTTTTCGACACACCATTCTTACATAGGAAACAAATATTTTACGTTTTATTGCCCGGTGATGGTTTGAAAAACCGAAACATGTCGCAATAAAGATAATAAAATGAAATGGATTGGAACACGAATTTGCCTTTGTTTTAATTTCAATATCAAAATAATTAGTATTCCCTTGTTTTTCTGTTTTTTTCATTATTGGATTCCTTATTTAATTCTGTACAACTTTTCAATGTTCTGCCCTATCAAATCAGGAGAGGCTGCCCTGCATAGTTTAGTGGAAGGACTCGAAAGGAGCCTACATCAAAAGGAAGTTTCCCTTGTAGTATTTTTAGACATCAAGAGCGCCTAACACATCAACGCCCTCGATCAACCGAGCTTTTAATGGAGCGAAACAGCAGATGGGTTGACTGCATACTAAGAGGCAGAGTGGTCTATGCCAAGATGTTAGATAAAAATATCACCATGAGGACCACTAGGGGGTGTCCTCAAGGGGGAGTACTGTCACCACTGCTGCGGAGCTTGGTCATGGATGATCTCGTCAGATCATTAAACGACAAAGGAATATGGACGCAGGGATACGCTGATGATATTGTCATCGTAGCTAGAGGGAAGTTCTCGGGCGTGGTGGCGGACATCATGCGTAATGCACTGCGAATGGTGGAAGAATGGTGCCTTTCACAAGGACTCTCAGTTAATCCACAAGAAACAAAGTTGGTTGTCCTTACCAAAATGAGGAAACTCAATGACCTAGGCGGCGTTAGACTGTTTGGGCAGGAGTTACAATTAACCAAGGAAGTAAAGTATCTGAGTGTTACCCTCGATGCGAAACTGAGTTGGAAAAATCATTTAGTTAAAACAACGACCAGGGCTACGCAACTACTCTGGCGCAAGAGAGTTGCTGGCAAAATCTGGAGATTAAAGCCGAGGGTGATCCATTGGCTATATATTGCCGTGATAAGACCAGCGATAACATACGGGGCAGTAGTTTGGTGGAGGGGGACAGAAGTGTCCTCCGCAGTGAAGCTGCTAACCGCTGTCCAGAGACAGACATTGCTGGGTATCACTGGTGCAATTAACTGCACAGGCACCGCCTCTTTGGAGACCATTGTGGGCCTCCCCCGGCTGAAGCTTTATGTGAGAGTGGAGGCAATGAATGCGATCCTTAGACTGAAAGCCAACAATCTGTGGCATCCCAACTTCAAGGTGGGAGGGAACATTTATACTACGTGCACGATGCTGGACAGGCTGGAAATTATCTTCACTGAAAAGATGAAAATCTCCATACCGAACAGAGACCAGGCACGTAGTGAGATCACTGCTAATGATAGCTGGTTTACGGACGGATCCAAATCCAACCCGAGCACAGGAGCCGGTATTTGTGGGCCCAGTGATAATCAGAGAATATCCATAAGTCTGGGGAAACATACAACGGTCTTCCAGGCAGAGGTATTTACCCTTGCGGCCTGTGCAGAAATGATTGCAAAAGGGAGCTACATGAGGAGGAAAATTAATATAATGTCCAAGGGCAACAAACAGTAGGTACTATATACTCTTGTATTTTCCGTCAATATTTCGGAATTTATTTTACTCCATCCTCAGGACACTGTATAAGGAGCCATAAGTAACAAGCGAAACATTCATACTTACAAGAAAATCAGTTTAAATTACAACTAGTCATTCATAACGAGTAAAATTCATAATAATACCATCTACAAACACTGTGATGGATGTAAATAATAACAATAATAATAATAATAAATTTCCAACAGGTTAAAAACACCCAATTACAGGAAAATACAGAAGAAAAAGAAAAGTACATGCCAAGGAGCATTAACAAAGTAGAAAAGTATATATCATTCATTCTTACAAACTAAGATTTAAGCGTAAAAGAAAACTATAACGATTTGCTTACATAATTCAAAGAACAAAATAAGATCATGAAATAGCCAGGAAAACAATGAAAAAAAAAAAATCAACTATATCTGATTGAAAGAGGCGTAAGCACAATTTACAATAAATTTCAAGCCATCATTGTTGATGTCGCATACATCTGAAAGTCTATTAAAGTGATCACACATTAATGAGACGGGAGATCGAAGCAGCACATTGGATCTATGTTGATCACAATAAAATGTAGGGTGATAACGGCAATTCAGTCTAGGTACAAAAAAGTTAAGTTTATGTAAAAGCCACGGGCAGTCGATTCTATTGTGCACCAGATTAGATAAAAATTTAATCAAACTAACAATTCTTCTAACTTGCAAGAATTCAAAGTTGAATTTGACTAAAAGTACCCCATAATCAAAACCCCTTAGTGGATAATCTCCCTCAGCTAAAAAGTAAAGAAACTTTAAAAACTTTCTTTGAACCGATTCAATATTATTTATATGAATTGAGTAAATAGGAAACCATATTAAAATTGCATATTCTAAATTAGAGCGTATCAAAGAAAAGAACGTACTCAACGTCCTGATATCACGAAAATCTCAACAATTACAGTAAATAAAACCATAAATTTTAAAGGTACGCGCGACAACATCTGCTATGTGATGAGAAAAGGAAAGTTTGGGATCAAATAACACTCCCAGATCTTTCGTTAAACTTACAGAGATTAAAGTAGTATCGGAGATAGTGTACAAAAAAGTAACGGGGTTGATCTTTTTAGTAAAAATCATAGAGTTACACTTAGAAACATTGAGTGAAAGCCTGCATTTACAACACCAGGAAACAACAGCGTTAATATTAAATTGAAGTAGTCTACAGTCCTCAACGAAATCAATAGAGGCAAACAACTTTAAATCGTCAGCAAACATCAATTTTTGACGGGATACATCATTAACAAGGTCATTAATAAAAATTAAGAATAGAAGTGGTCCTAAATTCGAGCCTTGAGGGACGCCTGATGTAGGGATAATGAACTTAGATATGAAATTACGGTACTTGACACATTGTTTCCTATTTAGCAAATAAGAAAGAGCACGAAACAATTGTAAGCACATTGGAAATTTTGAGAATAATGAAGTTATTGGATACTACCTAGGTAAAATAGAGCTCTATCGAGATCTTTAGTTAATGGTGAAGTTCGTGGTGCTAAGAAAAGTAAGGCAGGGTACACACCGGAGTGATACAACACGAATACGACAAGCGACACACCCAGTAAAACTGCACGTGCTGTGTAAACTTAATTTAATTGTCATGTTACTGGTAGTATAACTTGTTATATTCCGTACTGTATTCCTCTGGTGCGCATTGTGCCTAAACTTACATGGTACGTGTCATGTTGCTGATTGTGTCGCTTGTCGTATTGCTGTCGTATTACTCCGGTGTGAACTCTGCATTAAATTTACGCGCTACGTATCGTTTTGCTGGTTGTGTCGCTTGTCGTATCCTTCCGATGTGCACTTTGCCTATTGGTCCGTACTGGTCAATATAATTCCCAGTTTTCAATTTTTGCAAGTAAATCTTTCTTTAAATAGAAGACCAAAGCAAATTTGTGAGTTATTGAAAAAAATAATAATACAGTGTCAAGTTCTTGAATTAATTTGAATTGAATTTATTTTTCCCTTCATTGCGCTTGTACAAAACTGGACTGCGTAAACTGATACATTCATAAAATCTGCGATATGTTTTTAATTGATTGTACGTACTAGAATCACCGTAAAAGAATGTCGGTGGGATATGACACTAACTGGTCATTTTTACGTCATACGCATGTTACTTATAACATCACACATCGTCCCCAATGACCTATAAGCGTTATTATGACAACAGTATGCCGCCTGATTGTGAGCAGCACCATTATATTTACATTAGATATTTCATTAAAGTTGTGCATAAATTACTTACATAATTCTTTTATTAAATCCGCTCACATTTCAATTACGTCTAATGTTATAATTCATTTCTACTTGTCTGCTGACTTAGTTTCATTCAGCATTTAACAACAGAAGCTGGTAGTACATAATAACATGCTAGAAATCTATATTTCACTGCTCGTCAAAATAGTACGTGCCTTACTAAATCATTAGTTAATTGGCAGTGAACAGCCCCATAAATCGACCTAACACGCAGGAAACGTGCACACGCAGTTCACACCAACAACAGTTGGTAACAGTAAGTAAATGTGTTTAAAACTGCCTACAGTGCAACCTAAAGCTATTATGGTAATGTTCTCTATCCTTTCATGACTTATGCATTAAAACGCGCAGCTGTATGTTCGGCGCTTACGAATCGGTTGTAAATTCGCGAATTCTCCGCACGCCGGGTGGTCCCATCTTATTAGGATATCTCAAAATCTTATTAAAGTCGATTGCAAACGTGTGAGTTTGAAATTACATACGCGACTGTGTTAAATTCATCCCAACCTGTAATGTGAGAGACTACGTGAATATATTCTCTCGTTCCGTTCGTAAATGGGATAATGACCTCTTAAATATACATAGAATATCTGTCGGTTTACTAAACACCTTATTTGCGAATTCAAATGCATAAAATTTAATCAAACAACAAGGTTTGTAAGAATATATACATCATAAGTGATGATTATCTCATAAAGTGCACAGCTTTGGTTTAATCATTTTCTTAGAAATACGACAATTTCAACGTTTGTATTACGCCCGTTTATTTATCCATTATCTTGTTAGTCTGGGAGTGTATGGTTAACGTTTTCTAATTTAAAGTCCTAAATGACGCAGTAACGCAGAAACAATAAGTCGTAAAGCTGGTTTTAATACCTTCCTGCAATATATACGCATAATGCGTCATTACATGCTGCTATTCATAATCTAATTCTAAACGCAATAATTTTACCTAGAAGATGAGTGAAATTGAAGAACATAGAGATCCTACAATAACATGAGCGCTAATAGCTCTACGTAAAACAGGTAAGGTCAGGAGAAAATCGTGGTAAGACAAAATTAATTTTTAAGTAACGTTACCCTAAGTAATAAAATTAAAAAAAAAAAAAATGCTAATTGCAAACGTTCAACATATTGTGACGAGCGCCAATTTTTAAACTGGCGGTTTCGACAGGCGTCCCTAGATGGCGCTAGCATAGCGGAAGAAGCCTACGCACAAGTTTCCAAAGAGCAACGACAGAGGGCAGTACCGGGTCGTAGATTCGTGATTATTCTCCTGAATCTAGAAACATGCCCTAGATGCGTCGCCAGCAATCTCGTAATTCCGGCGCCAGATAAAAAATAACGCGTGGTTATTGGTCAGTCAATCAGTGGATACGAGTCGAATTGTGCAGATAAGAAAGTAGCAAGTGGAGATAAATACGAGCGAATTAGTAGGTGTGATATAAATATCGATGCAAATAAATTGTTTACATAAATTAAGACATTAGTAATTAATTAAGTGATTTTTAATAGTAAGTAGTGATTTAATTTTAGTGTTTATTTCGATTAATTAATAGATTTTAAGTTGTCCGTAAGTACGTTAATAAATCAAGTTAATTATATCGCCTGTGTATTTTTCTAAACCCCGACAACGTTTTAAGAATAGAAAAACGTTACAATATAATCAACATAAATCTCATCATCATTTTTTTACAGTGTAATTTGATGTTAAGTAAGTCTGAGGAAGAGAATTTTTCCATTGAAACGATGTCAACTTATCGGACTTGATTTATATATGTATGCCTAGGTATTTACCTTATATAATTTGTTGTAGCCTTATGACGTAATGTGCTACACTGCTAAAATAAGCTTGTAAATTCTCACCTCGTTTAGTATTGGAATAGTTATGTTAGTACAAATACTCATGAGAAGACTATTTGTAATTATTAAATCAATAACAACATGGTTCAACTATTTTGAACAAGAATTGAAACTAAGTTACCAAATAATATAAAATCAGTATATAATGATTGAAATAAGTTCAATATTTCAAATTTTCAAATAATCAGATATATCAGAATAAACAAATAAGGTAAAGGGAATCAGATGCACACAATTATGAAATTATTAGAATCATAAATGATATACCGGATATTCCGTTAAAATAAGGGAGTTAATGGCGATTCCGTATAACGGAAGTGGTGCGACCTTGAAATATTTAAAATGAAAAGTATCTTGACTAATCTGAAGTCAGAAATTAGATTCTAGTTTCTTATAACCACAGAAACTTCTAACGAACGGCCACCGTGAGAAACCCTGTATATGTGTAAGTACAGTATCCTGCTAGAAGCCTTGGTAAGTTGCGAAAATGATTTCTAAGGAGCTGAAGTAGTTCTTCAGTTTTCTTTTTTGATGGTCCCTTAATAAATATCTTTCCATGAATTTGTCTGGCTACATTATTCCAGTTCCTTGGGTTTTTCCTTTACCGAGGTCTTAACTGCTCTTGTGCTGTGTTTTCTTCCTAACTTATTTTTCTTTTTCATTTCCTCGATTGCCGAATTTCCGAGCACCAACCGTAAAGTCTTGGCTACATTGGAAGCCTAAAACTTCAAATATTAAAATAACAATTTTGTTTTTTTTTGTTTTGGTGGAAGCCGTCTAACATAGAGTCTTCGGAAGCACTGCAACTCCTTGGCTTTTCATATTTAATATTAAGCTGAAGTCTAGTTTTGCTATAAATATAAACTAGTCCTCGGTCCGTGGTAAATCATGATCGTCAACCTAAATATGCTGATCCGATAATTAAATTAAGCCAGTATTTGGATAAGAAAAATTAGTTTATTATCTAATTGACATGTGCACAAATATGTTTACTTCACTATTTAATAAAAGGACAAGCCGCATATCCCCTGAAAGAACCGATTTTCTCGTAAAAGTAATGATATCAATGCTTCTTATATCATCAATGGTGAAATCTTATCTAAAACCTACACTATGAGAGATCTGAGCATAGCCTTCCACAAATGGTTGAGTTAAAAACCATATCTAAGCGATTAGGATTTGTTATTAGAAACTGTGAGCATTTTGATAATATAAGAACATTGAAGACCCTTTACTATGTTTACTTGTTGTGGGGTGTTTCGAATACTGTTCTGTGATGTGGTCACCGTATTATATATCTGACCAACTTACTATTGAAAGTATTCAACAACGATTTTATGATTGAATACCTATCAAGTATTTCTAGATACTTTAAGATTGATGGCCAGTATACTGCATTGATCACAATTCCTTATTGCGCGTCTTACTGAATGCAGACAGAAGCACTATTCGAGTTCCGCGTGGCAGCTGGAGAATGGGCACATTAACTGAAGTGATATAAAAATACTCCAAACTGTGGTACTGGTAATGATGCAAACTTCTCCTAGACCCCTCACCACAAACTGCACTAAATTGGACGTATGTTTCGATAGCAAATCAGCAGAAACACTGAACTGAGTTCAGTGCTCTATTTAAGTTGAAGTTTCATGTATCATCTCATCCATCTGGATTTGTACCAACTTTTTGGCTACCCACATCAAGGACTGCTGGCTAAATCTCTCATTTTAAATATTTGCAAATCAGTTGATAACAATTATATGAACATTTTTTACAACCCATTGTATTTTTTTGTATTATCTTTTTAGTATATACTACAAGGAATCTTCTAACTACAATTTTATTTATAATTGTTCTGTGTTTGGTGGGCAATAAAAGTATTTTTTAGCAGAAACCAAAAGGAAGCTGTTTTCTTTTGATGTTTGCAAGTTTTACTCTCTTTAAGATAGCTATATACCGGGTGTCCAGCCTAAGATGCAACGGTCCATAGCAGATTTATTATTGCTTCTCTGGAAAAATATTTCAAATAAATGTTGACTGGAATCATATTCTACACATTTTAAAATTAGTTTCAGTAATGGCGGACATCCGGTTGTACTGGAAGTAGATACTAACTTTATTATTTTAAATGGAACATATATTATATTATTGTACTTTTGGATTCCTTGTTAAATTTAAATAACAATACGTTAGGCATACATTGGGGCTAAGTTGTACCGTTTCCGAATTACATGGCGTTTTTCGAAAAAAAAATACATTTGCAATGTCTGCGGTGTTTGGAAATATCTCCGGAAGTACGAAAGTTAGAAAGATGCGGTTTTCAGTTTTCGCTTAATCATGAAACAGGACACGTCTTTTATTTTAAAATTGTTGCGTTTTAAATTACAAAATTATTAAATACGGCTCTGTAATTTTCGAACGCTCTACAACATGGATAACTTGATTTTTTTAAATTGAATGGTATAGCAACTTTTACATAAATGGATGTAAAATTAAATGTTCTTTCGATTTTATACGAGTGTCATTGTGTCTATCTCCAAAGGTTTCGCAGATATTCGCGATTTTTTTAATTTTTCATGATAGATACGTATTGCGAAGCGCCGGCCACCTTCCCCTCGCATTTCACCAGAGTTGGGTCTGGCTGCAGTAATAATAATAATGAAAACTTAAAATTAAAAAAAATGTAGAATTTACTGAAGCGCGTTGGAAATGAACATAGCAAAGATAAAAGAAAATACAACATTACTGGTACATCCATAAATCAGAACATTTTTCGAACTACATTGCTCTGTCTAATGAATGGCGTACATGCACATCGAGCGTCTTGCTCGCAACAGGTTACACTTTAAATATTAGTACCGTCGTTATACAGAGAATTTGTACAAATATTCAAAATGCGATCCGTTTTAGGCGCTACATTGAAGTCACTTTTGCAAACACTTTTGAACATTTCTGAGGCCATCTCGGAGGCCATCTGTTATCTGTCCTTCACGCCCAATCCAGCGATCTAAAAAAGACACATCCAAAAACTGACGAAATTCGACAGTATTGAGAGATGGAGCACCATCGTGTTGGAACCAGATCAGCTGACGAGTAGCTAACGGAATATTTTCTCACACAACGCGCAAATTATTCTGAAGAAATTCCATATAAACTCTACCCATCAGGTGTTGGTTATGAAAGAACAGGCCTATGATATGTTGTCCAATGATATCTGCTCACACGTTCACCAACCTTCTGTACTGACTATGTGCTGCAATAAATCGATGGGGATTTTGTGTGTCATAATAACGACAATTGTGACGATTCACAAATCCATTTTTGTGGAAGGCAGCTTCGTCTGAAAACATCACTTTCTCGAAACGGTTCGCAATGTTGTTTTCTTTTTTTTTTGTAATTTCAAGTTTTGTTTGTTTCCAGTGGTCTTATTTTATTCTGTTGGCCACTTTCTAAACATGCCAGTATTACTGCTGCCAGTTGCAAGCCTGGTGAAATGCGAAGGGAAGGTGGTCGGCGCTTCGCAATACGTATTGCTATGGAATGGTACCCCGGTTGTTTGGAACTCTTTGATGTTTATTTTTCGAAGATCAAGCTTTGGCTGTGCCGCGCGCAAATTCTCACAGAAGTTAATTTGTTTTATTTTGTTTTTAAATTAGTTTTTGTAAATAGATTTGTTTGACGAATTTAAGTATTTATCTGTTCAGTAATTTATTTTATTTTCATTCTTTAATATGGTTAGCATTTGTTTATCTTGTATTATTTCCTTCTTAAAAGGCATATTCGATGATCTTTTGCGGCTGTTGCAGCGCGCGCAATTGTTATTTTGTTATATGTATGCGAGAAGTGCCTCTTAGGGACTTAGTTACTAAATGATTGTCGCGGTAAGTATATGTAAATATTTTAGCTCATTGCACCATTTTGCAATCTTCTTTTGTAAGATTTGTTCGATTATTTTGTTATTTTGATGATCATTCAGACAACTCAGTTTTTATATTGGTGTTATATTGTTGTGGCACAATTTATATGTAAGGCCCGTTAATTAATTTTTGTTCTAGAAGATACCGCGTTAAGAGTTTAAATTTTCCGTTTTTTGTTAGTTTTCAATTTAATTGTAGTTTTATCACCTCGGGGTAGGTGAAGAGAAGCTTTGTGCTTGAATTTAAATTTCATTTTGATTTCATTTGTTTCTCCACGTGTGATTAAAGTTAATTTTAGTTTGCTTTGTTTTTTTTTTGAGACCACGTGGTATTTTGTGATTTAAGATTTTTCCTTCTAGAACAAATCTTCCATTTTGTTTGCTGAGGATTTGGAATTGTCCTTCTTAAATTTAGATTCACGCAGGGTTTTTTTAATCCAGGACTTTCAGTTCATGGTTTTTTTACCCCTGTTAATTGTAATTAAATGTTTTTTTTTTCTTTTTACACTATAAAATTAATGAATATATATAAATATCATTTTAAAATTACAGTTTTTTTTTATTTTTGAATCAACCATTTCAATCTTTGGGGATTTAAAAGAAAGTCAATTTATTTTCGCCCACATTTTGTTTTCACTGATTAGCTCAATTCTGAGCAATAACCTTGAGGTTATTGTTCTTTTGCGCCTTTTAAAATTTTTATATTGCTGAGCTGAATTAATTTTGCCATTTTTCATTTCTTTAAACATATATGCTTGTACAATCAGTTCACAGCAGTATCTATCACGAAAAACTGAAAAACCGCGAATATCTCCAAAACCTTTGGAAATAGACGCAATGACAGTCGTATAAAATCGAAAGAAAATTAAATTTTACATCCATTTATGTAAAAATTGCTATACTATTCAATTTAAAAAAATCAAGTTATCCATGATTTTAGAGTTCGAAAATTACAGAGCCGTATTTAATAATTTTGTAATTAGACGCAACAATTTTAAAATAAAAGACGTGTCCTGTTTCATGATTAAGCGAAACTGAAAACCGCATCTTTCTAACTTTCGTATTTCCGGAGATATTTCCAAACACCGCAGACATTGTTATTTAAATTTAACAAAGAATTCAAAAGTACAATAATATACAGGGTGTTCCATTTAAAATAATAAAGTTAGTATCTACTTCCAGTACAACCGGATGTCCGCCATTACTGAAACTAATTTTAAAATGTGTAGAATATGATTCCAGTCAACATTTATTTGAAATATTTTTCCAGAAAAGCAATAATAAATCTGCTATGGACCGTTGCATCTTAGGCTGGACACCCGGTATATAGCTATCTTAAAGAGAGTAAAACTTAAATAAATAACGTACGTACTTCTACGTCAATTTTAAGCACGCATTTTAAGCTGATATATGCAACTAACCGCAAGACAGTTAACGCACAACTGCGCGCGCTACACAGGATGAGTATGCGAATAAAGAATCGAAAGCCATTACGATGATTGCCGGGCTTAGGACAAGTCCGGTACGATGATTTAGTGTCGGACATGGTAATGAGCTTCGTTTATTGCACGACAACTTTCATTGACAACCAACTACTCATTGGTGAATTATTGTTTATTGTTCTCGACATTCCTGCGTATAAAGCACTAACGTGTTCGCGAGTACCGACACACACTACAAACAGGCGGAATGGACGTATCGTTGTGTTAAAGTGGATAGATACGCCAGCGGGAAGGGGCAGGGGACAATATTGAATAAATGATGGGAAACGGGAATCAATGTAAGACGCCGGACGTACGTTTCAATATTTAATGTCGACGAGTTCGATTTATTCGAAGTAAATCGAGTGGAAAATGTTAAAAGGAGGCCGTAAAGATGAGTAATGTCCGCGTAAAGTGCTCGCATCAATAAAACCGAGCGCTATAACAATAGACGCCATCATTAAAACATTTATGAACACGTAATTCTTAGGTTTTGTTTGGTTTTAAATTGTTGATTAGGTTACCACCATGATCGATTGAATCTCTATGTGTGATCCTCTGGAAAGAGTCATCAGATGTAGTAATTACTTGGGATAAAAGTATATGCTTTTTAGCGGAATAACCAAACGAAAAAGAAACCTAACTCCTTAAAATATGTACTCTGTAACATGGAAATTGCAACGCCATGAAAAGGTAGAATTTTTTGATCAAACTTGACAGAAACGTTTAACTATATTAAAAGGTTTCAATTGATTAAAATTGCAGAAAAATTAATGAAGTGGTAATGGCTTGTCTGTCAGTCTCTTCAATATTTTTTGACAATGTTGCGAGATATTAGAACTATTTTCGGTTGTGACTGCTTGTTTTGGGTGTGTGATTATGACTTGAGCGTTCCAATATGGAAATTATGGTAGCTTTTCGTACAGAGAAATTGAAAATCGCCTTAACCAGAATCAGTCCACCATCGTGCACTGCTATCAGGCATGTCAGGAACGCCGTAAAAAAGAAACCGAGACGCGAAGAAGAACAAATGAGCTGCAAGACAACCATCCTCGACTTTTTGCAACAAAAAACCGATATCCCTGTAGTAGACCAAATGCCGATCGATGGTTTGTTAGGAAAGGTCTCTCTGTAATGCTTCGAACAATTTACCGTAGAGTCAGAACGCTTGACGTGGAGTGGTGTAGGTTGCGACTGTATTGAACCGAAGAATGATATAGGGTGGTGAACTCCGATTCTGTTTCGAAATGCATGATGGCCGTATGAGGCGAGGCATGTGCACCAAACTGTGGGGAATGTCGTATGGGGTGGTAGAACTTATGGTACCATGTGGATCTCGTTTGGTATTCGTTCGAGGCAATATGAACGCCCAGCGATATGTGGAGGAGGTGGTAGAATCCCATATCCTTCCATTTCTTCGGCAATTGGAAGACCCAGTTTCCCAGCAAGATAGTGCTCGCCCCATACTGCAAGACGTTTTGTAGACTATTTTACAGAGGCTAATGTCAATCTCTTGTCATGGCCATCCCGATCTCCGGATTTTCCGCCATCGAGCATAGTTGGGATATTAGGGAAGAAGAGTGAGGGACTCAAACCACCCTGCGCAGATGCTGAATGCTCTTCAGCACGAATTATAGGATGCTTAGGACACAATACCTCAAGAGGCAATCGATCATCTACCAGAAGTGATGCTGCGAAGGGCGGGAGAGTGTGTAACCAACAAGGAGAGACCAACTTATTATTAATAAAAATTATGTTCATAATTTGTTCAGTTTCTTTGAAATTTTAATCAATTGCTTAATTAATTAATTTACTTAATTAGTAGTAAAACTTTTTTTAGCGTTTCTTTCAAATTGGTCAAGAATTTCCTGTTTCGACACAAAAGTCACAACACTAAGTTGTGACTTTTGTGTCACAGAGTATATAAAGATATTGGAACTATTGTAATAACAACAGTTGTAAAAAGGCTACTTAAAGGACTAATGCGTTATTTGTTGATACTATCCACAAACGTCGGGCTTGAATCATTTAATTCAGGAAGAGTTCTAATTTAATAAAAGTATATTAAAAGGAAATTTATATCTTGAACCCGAAAGTATCCGAATAAAATAAAATAAAATTTTTGGCATACTGCTAAAATTTTTCATTTTTCTTTTACATTTGCTTAATTTACTAAACTAAGCAGTAAACGGACAGGAAAGCGTAAACTTATTTTTTATAAAATGCGTTTTTAAACTCCAAAAATATTCATATAAAGGGGAAATATAGTAATAAAATCATATATACATCATATATTTTTTAAGACAGTAAAAAGGGAACTTTTGACCTATTTCTACCATCGGATCCTTCAAAGAACTGAGCCATACAACTCTTGCTGGGAGGGATCAAAAGGTGCATAATCATAGGCTATAAATAACCCATACCTGATTATAAATATAGATAGATTCAAATTAAGAACAAAATTTATAATTTCCATTTATTTTCTTTTCCGTTGATTATAATACATATTTATGTTATTCGCGGTTCTAGTGCATTTTTTTTATTAAATATTAAACAAACATGAATCCTTTAGAAGTAATATCTTTGTATATATTTTTTTTTTCATTAACACATTAACTTAAAAACATTATTTATTGAACTTTCAAATTATATCCATTACCCATAATCACAAAACTAAATTTAAATGCAAATTTACTGTTTTAATTGTATTAAATTAATTTTGTTGTGGTTTAAAATTATTTGTTTTAAAAATTTCTGCATTTAACGGATTATATTGAAGCAATGAAACTCATGAGTTGTATGCTGTTCCGTGTACATTGCCTTTTTTAATAATTTTTATAAAACAAGAATCGTAAAGAACAGTAGAAAATTAGTATGGGATTTTCAAATTAAATTTAGAAGCAATGAGAATGGATTTGTAAGTTGTGTGATAGGAATCTTAGCTAAATTAACATTCTGTACAAAACGATTTTTTTTTAATAAAATTATTGAAAAGGCCAATGCGTAGATTGTCGAAACGTCTAATGTAAGAAATATAACATAAAATTCATATGGAGTTTTATTGCCTCAACATAATCCGCAAAAACCAAGAATTTATGAAACAAATAATTAAATTAGTTATATCAAGCTAAATAACTGTTTAAGATTGAAAATTTTGAAACTTTTATTTTCCTTTAAATTTGTGGTACATTTTCTTTGCTGGTTCATTATTGAATTAGCGATTTTAAATCAGGAGGAACACAAATATTATAAGGAATATTTATAATTACACCTACATGTAAAATCGTAAGGCTTTAAATATCGTAATATACTTGTACAAAACCATAAAGCTTTTATGTTAGGAATGGACTTTATAATAAACATATATATTTATGTGTATGCATAATTAATTTACTGATTCACTATCCTTCCTACGAAATTCTTTCTAATGTCTTCAGCATACATACTCGATGAAGAAGAGTTAATCTAATCTCGTTGTAATAAAATTAAAATTAATTCTTTTGCTATCCCTTTGACACCAGCAGATATCACTATATAACAAACTTGTTTTATACTACTACATAAAACTCCTACACTTTTATTGATATCTTTAGTAATAAGAATTTTAAATAGCTCAATACTAATAAATGGAAATATTGTATTCAACACTTAAGTAGATATTCAATTTAACTCGTAGACGTTTGACCTCTTAACAAGCAACTTTCTTTTAATAATATAACCATAAAATATTTCATTAGATTCATAAAACTAATTCCTCTGAACATAATTCTGTTTCATTAGCAGATGAATGACGCATTGTATGTAATATGCATTTTAACTAGAAATTCATGCTATTTTTTTAAAAGTGCCTCTTTACATATAAGTATATTCGACACATTTTGATGATACTTTCTTACTGATGATCCATTTATATGTTGTTCTTGCTAATACTTCTTTTACTTTAGAACTACGATGAGTATCAGTAGATAGGTAAAATATAAATTGGTGACTTATGGAGACGCAGGAGCATGATCCTACCGGAAATAAGCATGATATTGGTCACTTAGGAGGCTTTGTGTAAAATATAATTGTTGAATTACAGAATTTTGAATATAGGTACTTGATTATTGCGATAAATTTCTAATTTTGCTTTGAAAATTTGCCCAGCTTCTGTTAATGGTTTAGGTATGTGATACTTGCATACAGAATGGCATAATATGATGTCAAACATCCATATAGAACTGATGTCAGAAAAAAAAAGAAAGAATTTTGATTTGGCCTTCTAATGCTTACATTATGGATAAACAGCGAAGCATAAACTTGTTTATTATTAAAAAGGAACCCAGATATCAAATTTCGCGCACCAATATATATGCATATAAATATATACTCTAAGAAGTGATGGTAAAGTTATTATATACGCATATGTCAAAAGAAATTCCAAGAAAATTTGTGAGGAAAATTTGATAATAATTTTTAAAAATATCATAATCATAATCATATCAATTTATTGGCATCACTTCAGTATATTCATATTGTGAACATATATGCCAAAAAAGATGGAAATCCACCGTGAAGTTGCTCTTCCTTTAGCCTTCAATTCCAATTTTTATGGTTTTGGTCAGAAGTGTAACACATG